>VXBA01002727.1:209399-237560 GCA_013399895.1 Serilophus lunatus
CGGGGGAGGGGGACGGCGAGGATGCTGCGGGGAGCGCTGCGGGACAGCGGGGGACGCTGCCAGGGGAGCTCCGGGAAGGGAGACAGAGGGACCGGGAGGAGCGAGGGGACCGGGAGAGGCTGAGCTTTGCGGTCGGGTTTCCGCACACTGCGATCGTTTGGGGATGAACCCCCCAAAAACGGCGGGCACAGCGGCCCCGCAGCCCCGGGGATGCCCCGCACCGCAGCAAACCCGGGCACGGGCACAAAGGGCCGGGGCAGCGGCGGGGCTCGCCCCCCGCTCCTGTCCCTCTGCCCGGGCGGAGCCGCCCGCGCCGCCCCCGGGGCTCAGCTCTGCCTTTTCGCTTCACACTGAAGTCTGGAAAACTTCTTTTTCGCACGGCAGCGAGAAAATTCTGCGTATTCAGCACCTTGGTGCGGGGCTGCTTCGGGTTACAGAGTCCTCCAACTCTCCGGGAAGGGGAAAGGAAGGAACGGATGCCTTTGGTTTGTTGTCATCGGCGCGGAGCCATCCCGGGAAAAGGGTTGCGTGCCCGGGTAGGAATTATTTGCCGCTGGAGCCCGTGTGCGTGCGGGCAGAGCGGGTGGAAGGGGTTCGCCAGCCAGAGGCTGTGCCTGGCGTGGGCAGCGGTGCGGGAAATGCCAATCGCACCTGGATGCGGCGTCATCCAGGTACAGCCAGGGATCACTAGAAGTGGTTGAGCCTTTCCTTGGCTGCACACCCACTGCCAGGAGGCTTTGGCGATGCTCCCCGCGGGCTGTGCTCGCCGTGCGGGGTCTGTGCCTGTTTTTGCAGCCAGGTAAAAGCGTGGGCGGGAGGTCAGCGCTGAGCAGCTCCCGCAGCGCCCGCGCAGCTCCTGGAAAGCCAGGGATTAGTTTCGCCTCTAAAAGCAGCGCTGGAGAGCTGCCACGGCTGTGGCACAAGTCAGCTCGGGGCTGTCACTGCTCGCCCCGCTGACACTCTGCCTCCAGTGCCAGACCTGCACAGCCCGTGGGGACCAAGCACAGAGTTGGGTCCCAGACCCTGTGCTCGACGCTCCTGTCCTTGCTCAGCCAGCTCAGGAGTGTTCACCTTGCTGTCTCCAAACAGGCCAGACACCTGTTTGGGCTCTGCAGCGACCGTCTCGCTTTTTCTCATGGTTCAGGAGTCTTTGCCCATAGGACAGGTCCCCAGTGGTGTGGCAGGAGGGTCCCACGCTCAGAAGCAGGTCCGGGGTCGTGTGGGATCCGAGAGCTCCCATCCAGACCCTGATTCCCCCTCAGGGATGTGCCCACATACCTCTGAGAGGTACCACTGCATCCCTGCTACACATCCCTTTCTTCCCAGGGAGTTTGATTTGGTTTCCTGCTGTCCCTTTCTATCATCAACCCCCTGCCCCTCATCTTCCAGCAGTGCCAGCTCCTGGGCACCTCCTCAGCCGGGGCAGAGCAGCACTGAGGGGGTTTCTCTTTCTCTCTCCTGCGTTCCTGTGACCTCCTTCCACGTGTGCCTGGATGTGCTCACAGGGACCAGCACCTGACCCATTTTCCCGAGCCTTTCCACAGTAGTTACCATGGCTCTCCAAATTCCTCCCGAGAGCTTGTTTTCCGCACTGAAGGCTGCGGCAAGTGGAATACGAGCCGGGAAAAACTCCTCGTGAGTCTCCACTATCTACCATCGCTCCAGACACTGATTAACCTCCCTTTGAAATCCCTGCCAGGGCAGAGCCTGTCCGGCTGCTCCTCTCCTGTCGCAGCCTCCCACGCCAGCCCACAGTCCCTGAGCCCAGCTCACCCCTAAACCCGCAGCCAGGCTTTCCCCGGGGGCTGCAGAGCCCTCCTAAGCCACTCTCTGCCCGTGCAATTAATCACCGGGGCCATTAATCAGTGGGACAAAGAATTGTCAAGTGCAGAATCGTTGGGGGCAATTAATGGCAGCTGCAGGAGCGCACTCAGGGACACAATCGGGGACAGTCCCGGGGTCTGGGGGTGCTCTGGGCTCCCTCGCCCCCGGAGCCCCCAGCTGTGCCCGCAGCCCTCCTGCTCCCCGGGTGACCCCTCCCCTTGGCACCGCAGGCTGCTAAATTGGGCTCGAGTCGTTCTTTTCCCACCCACCCGTTAGTCACTCTTCCCTGGCAGGCGGCGCTGGGAGCGGTGGGAGGCGAATGGATGTGAGACTCAGGCAGGAAAATGAGAGCTGCAGAGAAGCCAGGCTCCTCTGCGAGCCACCCAAAGCATCCACGGCATTTCCAGGGCAGGATTCCCGTGCCGAGGGGGTGCAGGGCAGGTCCCTGCCCCAGGTTTGGGCAGAAGGGGGGAAGCCCAGCCCAGATGCTGCTCTGTGGAGCAGGGACAGGGATGCTGTCCCAGAGAGCTGCTCTTCCCCCATCCCGCGCCTCCCCTGGTGTCCACAGCCCGAAATCACTGTTTTCCCCCTCTTGGAAAGCCTCTGTTTTGCGGTGGGCAGGTCCAGTCATGCTCAGGTGAGGCATGTGCAGCATGCAGAGGTGGGCAGAGCGGCCACACTCGGTGCAACAGGCAGCAAACCCCCGGATCACCAGCCTGCCTTCCTGGAGAGCACTAAAAAACATCTCTGACAGCGAGAGCTCCAGGGTCCCTCCCCGGGACACTCAGTCACCCACAGACACCCTGGCAGAGCTCAGTGCCTGTGGTACAAGGTGCTGCGTGGACGAGTGTGAAAAGATAGTAGCACTGCAGCTATTCCGGGAAACTGGTGCTAAAACTGGTGCTAAAGCAGCCCAGGCTGGCAGAGACAGCACTGTGGCCCAGCATGGCTCCATGACAGAGCCACACAGGCTGCCCATGTCCTGCACCCCAAGCCATGGAACCTTAATGCTCTGGCACTTGGGAAAAGCTTAACCCTGACAGGAAACTTGGAGGCTTTTTTCTCTTCTCCCCCTCCAACCACTGACCTGCATGTTTATAAATATTTCTTTCTCTTGAGAGGTCTTCAAATCCACCCCCTGCCTAATTTATTTGGTGTTCCATGTTTGCCAGCTGCCCTTGGGTTTGGTGTGCTGGCTTTTTCCAGGAGATGTGAAGGGACAAGAGCTGTGGAAGGGGCAGGATGCAGGGACGAGGCAGCAGGTGAGGGAGAGCAGCAGTGAAGGTGTGAGGCTGGGAGTGGGCAGGACCCCAGTGGATGTTTTCCATCAGGGATTAGTTAAAAATAGCAGGGAATGTGCAAAGATTTGGCACGTGGCTCCCAAAGACTTTCCTACACGGATTGTTTGCCGGGGTTTTGTGCTTGCTCCCTTCACTGAGAGGAGTCCTCCCATGAGCAGGGATCTCATCCCACTGCCTGAGCAAATCCCAAACTGTTTGTGGGAAGCACTGAGTGCGCTCAGACCTGGCCATTGCCTGGGTTTGGGGAGCCAAATCCAGAGGAAGGGGTGTGCTGGGATTCCTGCAAATGCCAACCCTGCCAGCAGCTCCTCTCAGCAGCAGCATTCCCAGCCTGACCTGTCTCTTCCTCACAGGCACAAGTTTTCCTCCTGAGCTAAGACATCTCCAGTTGTCTCCTCGTGGCAGCACAAGGCCTCTGTGGGAGCCAGCTCCTTCCAGCAGAGGGTGGCAATGGCTGTGAACACTCTCAGATGAGAGGACTTTTAGTCATTTATGAAAGAGCCTCTGACTTTTGGAGGATGGAGCATCTCTCCCCACCAGTGCTCAGGTATGAGAGATGGAGGAGATGCAGCTGGGACTTTTCTTCCCTCTCCCTGGAAAGGAAAAAGCCTCCCAAATGTCCACCCAGTGATCACAAGAGCTGCTGCCACCGATGTTTTCTCAGTTTATCCAGGTTTCCTAGATGCAGAGCTATGGATTTGGCCACTTGCCTAAGCAAAGATAACCCTGACAGAGGAAAACAGTTGGAAAGAACATTTAAATAGTTAATTGCCCTTTTTTTTTTGAGGGAGCCAGCAGCCAGGACTGTCTCCACAGACCTGCTCCTCTGAAACCCAAAGCGCCCGTGTTTAGTTTTTTAAACAATTTAGTGACGTCTCTCTAAGCCAGTTAGGGATGATCTCCTTTAAAGGTTAATTGAATATTCCTTGCAACTTTGATGTACATTTCTCTGTTGAGAGAATTGCTCTATTTGGCAGCCAGGCATTAAAGGGGTGGTTTTCACCGCGGGCCAAGTCTGAAAAATAGAGGAGGAGGAAAATAGGAAGTGAGAACTGAATTTGCTGCTTTTTTTTTTTTTTCATTCTGCTGCTGCTGCATTGAAGCATTGAGCAGAGCAGGGCTGTGACTCTGAAAAGCAAGAGAGGGAGCTGAAGGAGGAGGAGACAGTGGCAGCAGATGCTTTTTGCAGCAAGGACTGAGATTGGCTCGCCACTGTGCAGAAGTTGCCTTTTCTCAGCTCCCACTTGACTGAGCATCAGGCTGGGGACAAAAATACCCAGATGTAGACAAAACACAGTGTAACTGGTACCACAAACAGGGAAGGGCAGCACAGAAATAGTCACAGCTCAGGAGCTCAGCCTTGTGAAGTCCAGCCTAGATTGGACACAGAGGTCATTTTGCTGGAAGATCCTTTGGAACTCAGAGAGGTTCTTCCCCTGGTATTCAAGTTCTCCTAAGCGTAAGGATTGAGGGCTTTCAGCTGCTGCCAGGGCCAGTTATTTCCCCTCCTGTTTCTCAGGCAGTCTCCAGCCTATGATTTTAGGAATATGTCCCAAACCAGACCTTGGCTGCTCATGTCCTCACCTTCCTGGCCATCACCCGTGAGCAAAGAGCAAGAGAGAGCAGGTCTGAGATCTGTGTCCCCTGACAGAGCTCATCATGCATCTGAACCCAACCAGGCTGAGAGAGAGCAGCACAAATTCGCTTTATGGTCCCCAGATACCACAAGGAGGAGCCAAAAGTGGCACCTGGAGGAGATGACGGACCAGAGAGGAGACACAGGTTGAGCTGCTGAGCACCTACAGAGCAGCCAGGGAAGGTGGGCTGGGCAGTGTGGCCATCAGGAGCATGGAGGCAATGCCAGCCGTGCTCCTGGCAGCTTTTGTACCGCTTGGGAGAGGGGGAGAGACAATAAAAGGCAAGAAGATTGCAAACAGAGCCCTGTCTCCATGGCAGCCTGCGGCACAGCTTCTAAATTTTCCCTGAGCATGGAGAGGATGCTGCTCCCCTGTGTGTTCCTGGGGGAGTTTTGCAGCAGAAAGGGCCTCAGCCCAGGTGTTTCCTGGTGGCTGGGGAGGTTAGAGGCTTGTGGAATAAACCCTTGGTGCTCCCATCTTGTCACAACCTGGGGGGAGCCGAGTCTCTGTCCCTCATCACTGTTTTATCCATAATTAAGGAGATGGAGGAAGACACGTGCAAAGCCTGTGGAAGCGAAAAGCTGGGAGGAAAAGCGTTTAGGGCTCATCTCAAATTGCATGAAGTTCTTGCTATTTTTAGCTGGACAGACAAAGCCTTTCCATCAGTTGGAGCCCAGGGAAGGCGTGTGGGGGACGTGTGGGACAGCAAAGCCAGGGCTGCACAGGCAGGGGGAAAGGCCATCCTGCATCCTCCCAGCCACCTGCAGGATGCACAGAGCCCCTGAGCTGCCTAAAGCAGGCCAGCCCTTCGCAACCAGCTCGTTGGGATGCTCCCCCCTCACACCCCGGCAGATTGTGTTGTGCAGGGTCGGAAATAGATGCGCGAGGAGGGGCCTGGAGGCTCCTGAGCCAAAGCCCTGCTCAGCTGTCACCCACCCCAGCACCACCTGCCGGCTCCAGACGGCTCCCAAAATAACCAGACCCGTCCCCCTGCACCTGCTGCCTTGTGGATGGGACCTGCTGCCAGGTGTTACCCCCTCCCCCTTCAGGAAAAACCTCCCCAAAAGTTGCCCCGTTCACAGCCCCTGGGGGTGCTGGTGGCCAGTGCTGGGGGTCCTGGCTGTTCCCATGGTCGGTGCCTGGCATGGCATGGGAGGGGAGGGCATTCACTGCCCTGGAGGTGGTGGCCATCCCTGGTGTCAGTGTCACCATTCAGGTGACAGCCCCCAAACCTCCAAAAGGCAAAAGCGAGGACCAGCATTTCTGAGTTTCCAATTAGCGGGGCTTTAATTGCAGTATTAGTTGCTCATTAGTGGGAAAAACCAGATGCTGGGAGGAATTAACTAAGCTGAAAAGATCTTTCTCTCCACCCCAGGAATATTTAACTATGTCTCATACAAGCGTTTCCTTTGTACCCAGAGCATGACTGATATGACTTGTGTGGGTGCTGTGCTCAGCTGTTGAATCACTGATGAGCTCCAAAATCCGTGTGACAGGAGGCTGCTGGCAGGAGTGGGAATAAAACCAGGCAGATCTGGGTGGCACAGGTAGGGTTTGACATGTGGTGGAGTGAAGGGTGGGAGCTGGAGGGTCCTGGAGGTGAATTTAACCTAAAACAGAGGGAACAAAGTATTTGGGCTCTGGTCTGAGCAGGGAACTGGGAATGCCACAGGTAGGACTGAGATGCCCAATCACCCTCTGGGGGAAGAACCTTTTCCTGAGATCCGACCTCACCCTGCCCTGGCCCGGCTCCACAGCAGTTACACTTCCCCAGCCCAGCCATGACTTTCCCATGGGCTGTGACTCCCCACAGGCTGCTGGGGCAGACCCCAGCTTCTCTTGGGAATAAAGAGCTGCTGCCTGTGGCTGTGGCCTCTCAGGTTTGTCTCACTTCCCCGTCCCTCTGAGCAGTGAGACAGAAAGAGGATCAATCCATCCCTTCTCTAGCCCATGTGTCTGCTGGTGCTGAGCCGGGGCTCAGCCCCACTGCCCAGGCAGCCTTTGCTGCAGGGAAAACACGAGGCTCTGCAGAAACGCCGGTTTTGGGAGTCACGGGGACTCTGCTGACACCACTTTTCTGTGGGTTGAGCAATCGTCCCTGGGCAGGGACAGGAGCCTCTCCCCGCTCAGCCCCACAGGGAACGGCAGGAGCAGCTCCGCGGGTGTGGAGCCCATTCCCTCCGCGGCTGGTTCTGCCAATGTGATTCACTGGTAATTTGAGAAATTCCTCTCGTTCTAGGACTGGCTTCCCCAAACACAGCTCAAACCAGTCGCCTCAGTCCCGCCTACACCCTGGCAGGGATGATTTCACCCTGCTCTCCCAGCAAAGCCACTTGTTGGCCCATCCCCGCTCGGGAGCGGTGCTTCCATCCCTCCACGGCTGGAGAGGAGTGTCCGCAGCTCCTCCAAGCCCTTTCCGGAGCTGGGGCTGAGTTCAGCGTCGGGATTTGGCTTTTCCAGGAGGAGGAAGGGTTACACAAATGTCCTTGACCTCTGCCGCCCTCCCTTGGGAACCTGGAGCAAGGAGGCAGCGCTTGGTGCTCCCAGTGGGTTTCGAAATGGATGCAAATTCCCTTTTTTTTCCTGTCTCTTTTTTTTCCCTATTGAGCAATTGCACCTTCACCTCCAGGGCCTGCAGCAGGGTGACCAGCTGCCAGGGGACACTGGCACGGGCTGTGGCTGCTGCTGCGCTGGCACGGAGCCCACCCAGCCCCTGCCAAAGGCACTGCTGGCCCCTCTAACAAGCACCAGGCAGCGGGGGGGTGGTGAATTCTCTCAGTGTTCATTGAAACAACATTAAGTGTGATGGACTCCTGGGCTATTAGAGTGGATGTAACATGTAATTGAGGCTGGTTATTCTTCATCTGGAGTGTCCCCCTTCACTAATGGCAAATCAGGGCGGAACACATGGTGTGCGCTTTGTGCGGCCCGCGCTCCATTCACTGCCTGCCTCCGATCAAAACGATCCCAATGAATGGCAATGAATGAGAGGGGACAATGAATCGGAGTGAATGAAAGCCTTGTCGTGGGGCCCCGGGCCACAATGGAGCCCCACGGGGCTGGCGCCTGCCCGGGCAGGCTCTGAATTCACCCCCATTAGCTCCGGGAGGGCCGCGATTGCAGGGTGGGGGCAAGGTCGGCTCCGCTGATGGGGCTCTCCGAGCCCTTTATTGGTGCCATTTCTTTGGAGACCGAAATGAGCAGGGTTTGGAGAGCCCGGCTCCAGCTGGGCACGGGGAGAGCGGGCAGGAGCTGGAGCAGAGACGGGCAGATGCTCCAGGTAGAACATGCGTGGCTTTTTAGCATGGAAATGCCCCAGGGAAAATGTTCCCAGCACATTCCTGGTGTCTCAAAGTCCCAAATCACCGAGTCAAACGGGCACATCACCTGGCAGCGATCGAGGGAAAGAGGAAGGAGGCTGAGCCCGGAGCCAGGCTCTTGGCAGCTGCTCCTGTGTTATCTGTGCATCTCCCAACAAACACCCAAATGTGTGGGAGCATCTGCACAGAAAGGATGAATAATAATTCAGGAGGGAAAAAGAGTAGGCGAGAGATTGCAGGGAAGAAGGAAGCTTTGGCATTCCGATGGGGAAAGAACGGGATCAGCAGGGAGAGAGTAACACTGGGAAGCCTGGAAGCAAAAGAAGGCTCTTGCGAGGGTGACCTGTTGGGGAAGGTGGAGGGAAAGCTGCTGCCTGCGAAAATTCTGCAGGGAAGAGGGAAAAACTTCAAAGAAATCGTGCTGGAAGGAGATAAGATTAAATTCTTGCAGCCCATTGAGGAAGGAGGTGATGGGGAGCTGCTCTCCCACGTGCAGGGAAGGCATGACTGGGATGATGAAATGCCATTCATTTTTTCCCCTCTTTCTGCACAAGCAGGAGTGGGAGCATCCACGTGTTCCGCCCCGATCCCGTGGGCAGAGCCCACACTGCCCGAGTGTTTGCTGGGGGTTTGTCCCGCCGGACCCTCCCCATCCCCACTTCACCTGTGGATCAGGCTGGGAGATCTCCAGAGGTCCTTCCATCCCCAGCTATCCCGTTATTCGGATTCAGTGGGTTTTGGTAACGGCCCCTGGAAGGGTCGTGGAGCATAGACCCTGCTCGGGGGGGCTGAAGGGCTCATTTGCTGGAGGCAGCTGAGCGAGAGGGGAAGGCTTGTGCCTTTTCTGGCTTTCTGTCCCCGTTAATTGGTGAGTGACAGCGCAAATCGCGGCTCAGAGTAATCACATTAGCACCCAAGGGCCGGGGCTGAGCCGGGGGTGTGTGTGTGTGTGTGTGTGTGTGTGTGTGCAGCGTTTGGCTTTGGGGACAGAACCAGCCTGGTGTGGTGACAGTGCCATCGCAGCTGCCCAGGCTGAGACACCCCCAGTTTCATCCCCTGCACTCTCAGTATCAGTTTTTGGTTTTTTCCCCCCTCAATCTTCTCTTACAGTTTGCAATAAGCCTGACCTGGCCCAACTGTGCCTGTTGCCAAGCTTGCAAACCCTCTAATACACACAAGCTAAACACACGAGCTAAAGAGACCTGCATGTACATAGTGACTGGTGTTTGGTTGGCTCAGTGACCCCCCTGGCTGCCTGTGGAGCCACACGGTTACTGATGTGACACAGAGGAGATGCAAACGTGAGGCTGAACAAGGAAGGGGGACGAGTGTGGCCCCCCAAAGCTGGAGCAGCCTGTGCCCTCCCTGCTGTGCCGTCTCCAGAGCCTTCCCTGTCTCGCTCTCATTGTTCATGAAGTCCAACTCCTCCACGGCTTTCCAAATGTTCATTTTTAAGTGGAAAGAGGGAAGGAGAAGAAAAAGACGTGCCCAGCCCCCTCAGGCATGTGTGGGAGGGCTGGGATTGATTGAAACACCTCCTGCCAAGAGGCTGGAAAGTCCCAGCTCTCCCTCCCCACTTTTCTCCCGTCTTCTACAGGCAGGCAAAAAAAACCAAGGGCACGTCTATCCAAAGGCACAGCCAGCCTGGCATCCCCGGGGCACCAGCTCCTCGTATGTTTGAAGGGATCAGGGCTCTCCAGAGGTGCACGTAGATACACCCGGGTGTAAAGCAAACGTAGGGGTGTGTCAGTACCCCAGCGCTGCTCCCTCTGCCCCCTGGCACGTGTTGAGCCCTGGCTGGGGATGCTGCCGCCGCAGTTGGCAGCTCTGCTGCTCTGACACTGCCTTTCCCCCCTGCAGACACACACGAGCCGTGTCAGGAGCACACTCAGCCTCCCGTGCCAATGATCCCGTTCCCTGCGGCGGTTCCTCCCCCTCCGTGCACATTGTGCCTCTTCTTCCCCCGCGAGAATGAATGAAGTCCAAGTCATTTATCACTTTTAACATATCGGCATCCCGGCAGCAGTTCAGACCTCGGGTCTTACTTTCTCCTCTTAATCTCCCAAAACTGGATTTAGGGATTAAAGCGGATAGTCTGTCTCTCCAGGACTTTCCTTTGACACTTAATCAATCTGGGTCCTCAAGGCATGGAGAAAAGGAAACAAATAAAGCTGAGGGTTGGTGTTACCCTGTTTGGGCTGAGGAGCAGGTGTAAGGCAGGACATAACCAGGAGTGGGAAACACAGGAGTGGCTGCCTAGAGCCTGAGGATGCCCTGGCACACCCCCTTCACCACCCAACCCTGTCCCACTGCCAGGGGACACTTTGAACCCCTGGGATGCCTTTGGGGTAGCTCTGGAGAAGAGCTGGATCACACAGTCCTGGGAGCTTTGGGCTATTCCAAATGCAGCAAGGAGCAGAAACGTTTCCTCTCTCCTCATCTTGTGTAAAGAGGATTTATCTCCTTTTGATTATGTGCTCTCCCCCTTCTCCCCACCTCACCCCTGATTATCTGATGGAAGGGGCATCTCCATTAGAGCCCTGGCTCTGGGAGCCAGGTGTCACAAGGCCACCAGGAGCTGCGATTTTATCTTGTTTTATGTGTTTTTCCCCCCCCAGCAAAGAGAACAAGCCCAGAGCCCTGCATACCTCTGATCCCTAATCACAACACTCAGCACACACACAAGGCCTCTTGTCGTCTGAAGTGCTGCACAGACATTAAGTGTAATTAAGCCTCACGGCTTCCCTTTTCAGGCAGGTTAAGAGGAGCACTGAAAATTGGAGAGGAATCAGAGAGCACAGGCTGATGCAGGAGAGGTTGTGACTGCAGCTCGTTGGCAGGAGATGGGATCCATCGGGCACAGAACAAGCAGGAGCCACGGGTGCTTGTTGAAATTATCCCTGTTGGGCGCCTAAAAATCGCTACAAATCCCTTTTCCTCCTCTCGTTTACTCCTGTAAAGAGCCCTCCTGGCTTTCTCCAGGCGTGCACCCCCACCTCCCAGGCTTGTCCTGACCCTTCTCTCCCTGTGTCCCCAGAGCCGCCGCTCCCGGCAGCATCCAGGGCTTTGCTATGATCCCGGCAGCCGCCGCCTGCCCCCGCTGCCCGGACCCATCTCCCCGCGGCTCAGCCGGGCTCTGCTGCCCCCGGGACCAGCATGGGCAGCGTCAGCAGCCTCATCTCCGGCCACAGCTTCCACAGCAAGCACTGCCGGGCCTCCCAGTACAAGCTCCGCAAGTCCTCCCACCTCAAGAAGCTCAACCGCTACTCGGACGGGCTGCTGCGCTTCGGCTTCTCCCAGGACTCCGGCCACAAGTCCAGCTCCAAAAGCAGCAAGAATGAGGACTTCTTTTACATCAAGGTCAGCCAGAAATCCCACGGCTCCCACCGGCCGGACTACGCCTCCCTGGCCGGGGGGGAGCTGGGCCAGGCTGGCACGAGCGCCATGGACTTCGGGACGCCCACGCCGCAGAAGCTGATGCCCTTTCCCAGTCAGCTGGAAGTGGTTAGTGGGGATATCGTGGCCCCGGGAGTTGGGGGGGGGTGTCCCACTGGATCCCATCTTTCCTCAAAGTGAGTGTAGCTGCCACCCAAGGGTTGTCCCAGTGCATGAAAATGGTCGAAGGGGGCAGTTTGTGGTGGGAAGCGGGAGGAGAGGGGCAGCGGGGAGGTGCTGGGGGCACTCCATCACCCTCCACTTTCAGGAATTTGGATCAGCAAAACGATCCAAAATCATGCAGTGATCCAAAGGACACAGATCCTTTAGTTTCCAAACACACCCTTCACCTCCCAGCAGAGGCAGTTTTACCCAGCAGCAACCTCCCAAACTTTGGGCCCTCAGTGGAGTCCTGAACTGTGCCACCATGGGGGTCTCATCCCTGGGGGGCAGAGGGGCTGGGGGGGGACAGATTCCATGGGTTGGGGCTGTGCTGACGGGCTCTGCTCTCCCCCCAGGGTGTGGATAAAGCACCTGCACGTCCCACCGCCTTCAAGCCGGTGCTGCCGCGCTCGGGGGCCATCCTGCACTCGTCCTCCCCCGAGAACGGGGGGCACCCCCCCCAGCCCCTGCACCCCCCGGAGAAAGCCAAGGAGCAGGAGCTGAAGCCCGTGCTGTGCTCGGGGGGTCTGTCCGACTCCGGCAGGAACTCCATGTCCAGCCTCCCCACCCACAGCACCAGCAGCAGTTACCAGCTCGACCCCCTCGTCACCCCCATGGGCCCCATGAGCCGCTTCGGGGGCTCTGCCCACAACATCCTGCAGTGTGCCATCATCCAGGACAGCAACATGATGAGCCTCAAGGCCATGTCCTTCTCTGACGGGGGCAACAAGATCCTCAATCCTGGCAAAGCCCCTCACCACCACGCAGAGAAAGCCACCTGCATCCGCTCGCCCATCTCCACCGACGAGTCCACCATCCAGGAGCTGGAGCAGAAGCTGCTGGAGAGGGAGGGGGAGCTGCAGGAGCTTCAGTCGAGCTTCGAGGAGAAGGAAATCAGCTCCTGCCAGGCTTATGAGGAGAAGCAGCGGCGCTGCAAGGAGGAGCTGGAGGGCCTCAAGCAGAAATGCAACAGCAAACTCAAGCAAACCTCGCAGAAAACCCAGCGGACGCAGCAGGTCCTTCACCTCCAGGTGTTCCAGCTGCAGCAGGAGAAGCAGCAGCTCCGGGAGGAGCTGGAGAAACTCGTGAAGGAGCAAAACCTGCTGGAGACCAAGCTGAGGTCCTACGAGAAGGAGAAGACCAGCTTTGCCCCGGCGCTGGAGGAGACACAGTGGGAGGTAAGTGGCTCCAGAGCACCAAAGCTGGGGCTGAGAATGCCCAAAGCAAGGGGTCTGCGTGGAGAGTGACAGCTCCAGCAGCAGCAATAAACCACACAGCCCTTCTCCATCTCTATTCCTGCCCCCAGCAGCACCACAGGGGGGTCCAGGGCTGTAGGAGATGGATATTAAATCCAAGGAGATCCATAGTCTCTGTGAGCTGTAATTGAGGCTCTCACCACCCTTAACCATCACCCAAGGAAACAACCTTGGTGCATAAAAACACTCAGTCATTAAAATAACTTGGCATTTCCAGCCTCCAGCACAGGGTTTTCCAGCTGCCTCCCTCAAAGGAGCAGTAAAGCTGCCTTCCCACATGGAAATAGGAACTACTTGGACTTGCCATGGTCATTTATTAGAGAACAGTAAAACCTTCCACTCTCTGCTTTAGCTTAATTTACTCATTGGGTATTGCTGAACAAAGACCATTAGACTTCTGAAAATTCAGAATTTTAATGGGAACTATTTTTAATTTTAATTATAACTAATAATTAATTAGTTATAAACGAGGATAAATACATTAAATTCAGGGTCTCCACAAGCTGAACCCCAGCTGTGCCCAGCCTGGCTCACTCAGGGTACTGTGGGCTTTCCCTGAGCTCCAGCCCCTGCTCAGGAGCTCCGTCCCTCCCCACAGGTGTGCCAGAAATCCGGGGAGATCTCCCTCCTGAAGCAGCAGCTGAAGGAGTCCCAGACAGAGCTCAACACCAAGACCACCGAGATCCTCAGCCTGAAGGCTCAGTTGAAGGAGGTGAGGATGAAGATGGAAGGGCTGGAGATGAAGACCCAGGACCTGGAGGTCTCCCTGCGCACCAAGTCCATGGAGCTGGAGGTGTGCGAGAACGAGCTGCAGCGCAAGAAGAACGAGTCGGAGCTGCTGCGGGAGAAGGTGAACCTGCTGGAGCAGGAGCTGCTGGAGCTGCGCACGGAGCTCACCATCCTCAGGGAGCAGCTGGGCCAGGCCAGGGAGGGGCCCCGGCCCTGTGCTGGGGGGGACGAGGCCCAGGCCCTGCAGGGGGAGGTGGAGAGGCTGCGGGCAGAGCTGAAGGTGGAGCGGGACAACAACGAGCACATGACCTCCAGCTTCCAGCACGAGCGGCAGACGTGGAAGGAGGAGAAGGAGAAGGTGATTCACTACCAGAAGCAGCTGCAGCAGAGCTACCTGCACATGTACAAGAGGAACCAGAACCTGGAGAAGATGCTGCAGCAGCTAGCTGCTGGGGAGGACGGCAAGGAGCCCATCGAGCTGGAGATACCCGGGGCTGATGTGCCCTACGAGGACATCATTGCCACCGAGATCTGAGCCAGCCCTGCCCTGCCCACAGCTCAGGGCAGGTGTGCCTCTCCCAGGGGGACACGCTGCCCGTGCCTTGTACAGTCCAGCTGAGCCATGTCTTTCTCCAGGGGGATGGGGGCTCCCAGCTCCCAGCCCCTGTCCCTGCCCGTCCCGGTGCTCTCCGTCGCCTGTCGTGTTACAGAGGTGAACAAGCAACTTGTGCCAATGGTGACGTGCCAGCAGCTCCCCCCCAGTGCCCCTTGTGCCCCTGGTAGGACTGAGGAGCTGGTGATGGGGCGGTCAGGGAACAGGAATTCAGCAAATTATCTCCCATCCATGCACAACGCCCAGGGGATGCTCTGCTCCAGGCTTGGGGACACCACAGCTCCAGGAATGGGGACACCACAGTCCTTCCCACTGTCTTTGAAAGGAATCAGCCCCAGCATGAATCCAGCTCCCCTGAGCTGGAGGAAGCACCACGCTGCTCTCACACCTCCTCACCCTTCTCCATCAGTGCCCATTCCAGGGTGCCGGGGGACCACGGAGCCACCCCCTGCCACTGGCACAGCCACTTCTCCCACCCTTCAGCCACTGGAGTGCCTCAGGAAGGACCCCACCTGCACCCCCCCACTTGGTTACAGCCAACACCCCTCAAAATCACCTTTCACTGAGGGCACAGCCCCCCCTGCACCTTCACCTGCACTGCACATCCCTCCTCCTCCCCGGACGAGCCACAGCCAGCCCAGCATTCCCAGCTCCGATGGATGAGGACTCAGCCTCCCTTTTCCCAGCTGCCAGACAGCAACTGGATTTAAGAATTCAGAGAAATTTCCCAGCCACAGTCTGACCAAGGAACTGGGGTTGTGTTCACCCCACCCACTCGCTGGGACCGTCCCTCCTGGGACCCCTGGCTGCCTTATCTCCTCCTGTGTCCTTACAGCCACAGGAACTCACCAGGAGAAGCTGGTTAAAAGACCCCAAAAAAGCCACTTTCACTTTGTTTTCTACCCAAGCTCTTAAAATTTCCTCCTGCCACCAGCAAGTGGCTCCACGGATAGCGAGGCTCCACTGCATGTCACCAGCAGTGACTCGTGTCCCCTGTGGCTCAGCATGGCCAGGAGGGAGGGAACCAGTCTGGATCCAGCTTCCCAGGGGGGAGGTCTCCAGCCAGGACCCCTCTGTGCCAGTGCAATCATATTTTTACTGCAATGTTTGTTGCCCCACTACCCCAACCCAGGGTTCTGGGGGGAGTCTTGCACAATCCCAAAGCCGCACGTTCGGCCAAGGGCTCAAAGCTGTGCACAAGCAGCAAAATTCAGCGTCCCTCACACCATTCCAGCCTGGAAAATGACACACAGAAACCAGTCTGTGCCTTCTGCACCTGGCCCTGAGCACCCCCAAATGCATTGTCCCAGTTATCCCAGTCAGTCCTGGCACATCCCAGCTGGTCCCAGTGCCAGCACACAGCACACACACCAGTCCTTATCCATGGATAAGATTGACTGGACAAAAGCCAACCTCCCATCCCTGTGGCTCTAAGTTGGGGCCACACTGGGTCAAGCTTTGCCCAGACCTGCTGAAGGATGTTGTGGAGATGGGATGGCTCCCAGCTCCTCTCCAGCCTGCGCTGCCAGAAGGGATTTAGTGCATCCCCTGAGCCATGGCCCTGCCCCAAGGGCTCTGAGCAGTGACCAGGAGCCTTCCAGTGCCACCCCAGGGGTGCCCAGGGGAGCAGAGCCCTTCCCAGCTGCCCCAGTCCCAGCAATTCCCCGTTCCTGCTCCCGCTGGCCACGGTGGCACTGTCCCTGTCCCCAGCCCCGTGTCCCTGTCCCCAGCCCCTGCTCTATGATGTGATGGCCAGAGGCCTCGCCCTGCTGCCTTTGCACAACGCTGTGTGTGCCCGTCTGCATTCCAGGTGTGTCGCTCCAGGTGGGAGCCACGGCCTCCCTGTGGCTGCCCGGCCTCAGCCTGTACAGAGAATTATTTTTCTGCAGGTTTGGTTTTTTTTTTTTTTGGATGTTATTTCTGGTGACTGATGTAAACTACTGGTAATTTTATGTTTTTATTTATAAATAAATTTTTTAAAAGTTCTTCAGCCTCTCTTGGCAGCATTCCAAGGTACCAGAAAGCAGGATGGTGCTTTGTTGTGCCCCTCTCTGGGGCTTATCACCTCCCACCCTCCCCCCCCCAAACAACAATCCATTTATCACAGCCCACCAAGGTCCCCTTTGGGGACATCCCTCCACCTGGCCCTGTCGTTCCCAGCCCTGTTATCTCCGCTCTGCAGCTGGGATAACCCAAGCATGGAAAAGCGTGTCTCTGGCAGACAGGGAGGGCTTGGAGAGGGGGGATAATCCCCCTGGCCCTGCTCCCACCCTGCAGCCACAGCTTTGCCCTCCTGCTCTTCACCCCCCCAGTCCTGGCGGTCCTGGACCCACCAGCCCTGGCAGGTCCTTCTGAGGAGATCCAGGGAAAACAGTTCCCGAGGGAGAGATGAAGTGCAGGCATTTTAACCAACCCGAGGTCATATTTTGACTATTTCAGGTGTTTTCCTCCAAACCAAATCCAACCCGGAGCCTCTCTGCACCGCAGGGATCCAGTGTAGGGGGCTGAGCAGCAGAAAATGGGGACAATGTCAGGGAGCTCTGCTCATCCCGGCTCATCTGGCTGTTTCCACGGGGCAGGGGGGGCTCCAAGCCAAGCACAAGCTGCTCTGTGCCCCCCAAAAGGGCACCTGGCACCCGCCGACGCTTTCCAGGGAAACCTTGGCTGTGCTCACACTGCCCCGGGCGGGAGGGAGGTTTATTTTTAGAGCCTTTGGAAGCTGCTGAGGAGGAAGGAGACAGAAAACCACGTGCAAGGAGGGATCTGTCTCCTGAGCTGCACCTTCTGTCACAGATCTGCTCTGCCCATCCCCTGCGCTGTCTGGGGGTGCTGGAGGTGCTCAGCCCAGCTTTTCCCAGGCTGGACCATGTCCCCAGGGCAGGGGAGCAGCGAGGAAGTGACCCAGGAGCTGCCAATTATCCCTGGAATAACTCCCAGGAGACAATCCCTGTCCCACAGAGGTCACAATCAAACTGCAGATGCTGCAGTGCAGCAAAGCAGAGACTCCCCAGAGCTGAGCAATGTCCGGAGGTCCAGGAGAGAGGGCAGCGCCCCTGAGGGCACATTCACCCCCAAGGAATTCTTGGGAATGCCGTGGGAAGCCCCTGAGGATGCTGAGTTGCTTCTCCTATTAAAGCAGGTGAGAGTCCCACCCCTTTCCCACCAAATCCCTCATGAAGCTGCTGACTGGGACAAGTTGTGCTCATCCCAAGGTCGGATTTGGAGCCTCCTCTGCCCCAGGCACAGATCAGGCAGCGGGCACCGCCTGGCCCTTCAGGGCTGTCGGTCCGTGTTGGGATGCTGGGAGAGCACAAGGAAAGCTGAGCAGGGGAGGACACACACGGCCAGAACAGGCTGGTCCCTGCTGTGACCCCTCTGCTTCATGTCCAGGAGGAGACACGATCAGGGAGGAGCAGAAAACCCTGATAATCCCAGGGGGAACCCATTCCCTCCGGACACCCAGCGCTGCCGTGGTGTCAGTTGGAGCAGGAATGGGATTCCAGGGCTCCGGGAGCACCTGGGGGGCACAGTTGGCTCCGGAGCTGGGGGCAAACAGGAGAACCAGCATCTCCCCCCAGTCACTTGGAGTGCCCGGGGTGGGTCCCTGTGCTCCGGCTCAGCCGCAGCTGCCCGAGCACCAACGCACAGAAGGAGCGTGAATTGTCGAACTAATCAGCGGATGCAAATGAGCCCCAAGACGGAGAAAAGCTGATTTGCATCTCCTTTAAACACCCCGGTGCCACCGCACCGGTGTCTGACTGCGGCGGGGTGGGAGGAGGGGAACAGAGTCAGAGCTACAATCTCAGCCGCGACAAGCCCGGGGCTGGCTTTGAAAGAGCAATTAAACGGAGCCACCTCGTGCTCGGAGGCAAAGCTGCTTTTGATGTGCAAATGAGCCGAGGCAGCTCTGCCCACCAGCCTGTCCCCGGCCCTACATCTGCCACCCCGGCCCAGGGCAGGGGGGTCCTGCCGGGGGTGTGAGCTGACAGCTGGCGTGTGCTCCTGGCAAAGGGGGGATAAACCCCCCGGGCAGCCCTCATTAGGCATTATGGACTAGAGAAAAAGAGAATAAAAACAGAAAACAGCGTGTAAACGCGCCGAGGCAGCAGCTGGGAGAGCTGAGCCTGGTACCTGCTGTGTCCTGCCTTGGAACACGGGGTTGAGACTCAGAGCCGGGGCAGGAGCTCTGGGGGCACTGCCAGCCCTGATCGCACACAGGGGGACACACACACCCCTTCCCTTCCTTTCCCTTCCTTTCCCAAACCTTCCCAAACCTTCCCTTCCCAAACCTTCCCTTCCCAAATCTTCCCTGCCCCCAGAGCCCGGTGCTTCCCTCCAGCACTGTGTTATCCACACAGAATCCCACTGGGAATGTTTGTTCAACCTTTGTCCCCAAAACCTGGCACCTGCTCAGGGGATTTCAGGAATTCACTGGACTTTGGAATTGCTCCCATGGCTCATGTTTTCAGAGCCTGTTAGTGAGCCCCAGCTCAGGAGTTATTCCCACGCCCTAAACCCGGGCTCTCCTCAAGACAAACTAGTAACTGAAGGGGAAAACAAGTAGAAAAAGCCAAGAACACTTGTCCCAACTAGTCCAATGTGTCCCTCCCAGGCTCCCTCACCCTCACTAGTGCTGACCATACCAAAATCCACACTTAGGCCTAAAAAAAACTCATTTTCAAGGAGTTTCATGTTTCCAAGCCTCCTAGAGCACAAACTACCCGTGGAGATGGAAGTGGGAACAGAGGTGTCACATTCCCTGCACATTCCTGCAAAGCCTTTCCCCGTGACTGCATCACCCACCCCCTCCACAAAGCACTCAGGCCTGAGGCTGAAGGTCAAACCCTCATCACCAGCAGCCACCAGTTCAGGGAACAACGTGGGGGTGGCTCAAGAAACCCTCCCTGCAAACTGAGGGAACAGGAATGGAACATCCCAGCCCCTGCTGAACCACCCAAAGTCCCTCTCAACCACA
Organism: Serilophus lunatus; assembly: GCA_013399895.1. Classification (NCBI taxonomy): domain Eukaryota; kingdom Metazoa; phylum Chordata; class Aves; order Passeriformes; family Eurylaimidae; genus Serilophus; species Serilophus lunatus. Next base: position 228,652 of record VXBA01002727.1, read on the forward strand.
AAAATCACAAAACCCTCCATTTTGTTCAACACCTTCCATATTTAATTTATTTAGATATTCTCTACATTAAAGTATTTTCATGCCAACACCTCCAACCTCCCATCCTGACCTCAAGAGAAAGAGACTTGACACAGCTTTGGGTGGAATGCACTGGAAGAGAGTCGCTATTGCAGTCACAGAGAACAGGGAACAAACGAGGGAAGTGCACATGGGAGCCGTCAGGGGGAGCTGGAATTAGCACACTGTCATTCCAGTCATGTTCTCACCTCCCCAGACGAGCACTGAAGGCGTTCAGAGAGGTGCAACATGCTCTGGTGAGCCAGACCAGAGCTCAGACTACAGGAAGCCTGGAAGAAGCATGGAAGTGTGCCAGCAGCAGGCCTGGAGCCTTGTCTGAACCCGTTGGAAAAAGAAGAGCACAGAATTGCCTGGCCAAGCTTGCAGTGTTTGGGAATGCTGAGCCCAGGGCCAGGCAGACCCGTGCCTGGAGTGCAAACCACAACAGCTTCAGCCACGGCACAGGCCCAGCCCAGCCAGAGCAGAATTCAAAATATCCTTTCACACATTAAAAGCTGCTTTCCTATCTCCAGTTGCATCATTTAGTGCAGGACATGCCTTAAAAGCTGAGCTCCCACCAGTACACCTGTGCCAGCTTTAAGGTGGGTTTTTTTTTTCACACCCCAGAATCCCCTTCAGCAGCAGCACAAAGCCTTGAGTTACCAACAGTTGTGGTGACACTTCTGAGCTCAGCTTTAGCTGCTGGTTTGTGTCTCTGGCATTTCCAGAATGCAAAGAAAAAAGGGTCAAGGAGGAAACTTAGCCTGCAAACTTCAATTTAAAACCTTTAATTCAGTAATTCTGCTACTTTCAGGTAGCAACTCTCTGGCCTGTGTCCTCTGAAAGACCCTTTGCTGCTGGAAAAACTCCCAGTGTTGCCTCCCCGTGTCCTCAGTTCACACAAACCTTTCAGAATCTTAAGCCATGGTTCAAAACTTGCATTTTCCAGAAGGGAATGTTGTCGTGCAAGTCACACTTGCTCTTTCATGTTCTCTAACCCATGGTTTCAAAGTGAAGATTTGCAGTGTCTGGTAATCCCTCAGACACACCCTTGCAAGGCCTGCAAAAGCTTCAGTTCAAAAAACAAACCTGGTGGTGGCTATTGCACATTGGTAAGAGCTGGCCTGAGAGTTCTCCTGAAGATCCAGGCTTTGGGAGAAGGGATATTTTAAGATCTGGTCTCAGTGGACATGGGAACACTGGCACAAGTGTCACCTACTCCTGGTTTTAATCGTAAAGGGCGACAAGTAAACACCAACACATGGAAACAGAAACCAAACCAGCATTTCACGGAGCAGGGGCAGAGGGAGCTGGGTTAGTGCTTTGCAGTGGAATCCCGAGGGTAGAACTCAGCCAGTGTGGTCTGGGGAATTCTCTTGAGCATCTCCTTGGGGAAGATCCGCAGGAGCTGCCAGCCGATGTCCAGGGTCTCGTACACGGTGCGGTTCTCGTAGGGACCTGCAGCAACGGGGGGGCAGGGAGGTCACCCCAGGGGCCTCTGGGAAGGAGCCTCGAGGTGCTGGTGCCCCGCTGGGATGTGCTGAAACACTCACCCTGAGCAATGAAGTTCTTCTCGAACTTCTGCAGGAACTCCAGGTACAGCAGATCGTCGGAGGTCAGAGCTTCCTCCCCCACCACGGCCTTCATGGCCTGCACGTCCTTCCCGATGGCATAGCAGGCGTACTGGGAGGGATGGGACAGAGCTTCACCTCCAGCAGGGAATGACTGCAAGGGACCTGGAGCACCCATCCCACCCCCTCCCACTGTCCCAGGGGGCTCCAACCTGGCCTTGGACACTCCCAGGGATGGGGCAGCCACAGCTTCTCTGGGCACCCTGTGCCAGGGCCTGCCCACCCTCCCAGGGAAGGATTCCTTCCCAATATTCCATCCAGCCCTCTGGAAGTGGGAAGCCATTCCCCCTTGTCCTGTCCCTCCACCCCTTTTCCCAAGTCTCCCTCCATCCCCTTTAGGCTCTGGAAGGGGCTCTAAGGTCTCCCAAGAGCCTTCTCTTCTCCAGACTGAGCCTCCCCAGCCTTTCCTCCCAGCAGAGGTGTTCCATCCCTCTAATCATCCCCACAGCCCATCATCCACATAACAATTTCTGGCCAAACTCAAAGGGCCTCACTAAACACTCAGGCAGTGCTTTAGAACAGCCTCAGGAATGTTCTGGATCACAACTGCTTGGCATGTTCTTTACAGGCTGAGCAGCAAAAGGTGTGTTTGAATGTGGCTCTGTTTCCCCAGGAGGTTTTCACCTACCAGCTGGTTGGACACATCTGCATGATCCTTCCTGGTCATTCCCTCCCCAATAGCTGACTTCATGAGTCGAGACAAGGAGGGCAGGACATTAATAGGTGGGTAAATCTGGGGGAGAAAGACCCAAGAATTAACAATACTTGAAAAGTGAGAGTAATCTTCCATACATCCCGGGTGTTGTGGTACACACCTGTCTGTTATGCAGCTGCCTGTCCACGTAGATCTGTCCCTCAGTGATGTAACCAGTCAAGTCAGGGATAGGATGAGTAATATCTATAGAAAAAAATGTGGTTTGCCAGTTTTCAGTCTTTTTAAATTAATTTTTGGCACTGATACAGCAGCTTTTTGCTCTTAGGTGACTTCTCAAGTACAAAGTCATCAAGGTATTCCCCCATTTATCTCCAAGTGCTCTCAGATCAGGGCTATGAGCCCCAAGCCTCAAACAATCAAAGCATTTTCATCAGCAACACACAGAAAGCAGCCCAAACCTGCAACATTCCAATGGAAACCTACAGGCCAGCGTTGCTGTGTGAGCCCTTCAAAGTGCCAGGGACTCACCATCGTTGGGCATGGTGAGGATGGGGATCTGGGTGATGGAGCCATTCCTGCCCTCCACACGCCCAGCACGCTCGTAGATGGTGGCCAGGTCTGTGTACATGTACCCCGGGAACCCACGGCGCCCAGGAACCTCCTCCCGAGCTGCTGAAACCTGGCAAGAGCCACAAAAAGGGGCCCAAGAAGTCAGGCCTCTCTTCTGGACCTGCTGTCACTCCAAATGTAGCTACACCAGTCACTTAGAGCATCTCATCCTGCAAAATGCAGCCACACAAACCCCTGTGTGTCACCACAGCCACGTAGGACAAGATGCCAAGGTAAATCCAAAGGGGTCAAACTGCCAATTCAGAGAATCATGGAATGGTTTGGGTTGGAAGGGACTTAAAGCCCACCCTGTCCCACCCCCTGCCATGGGCAGGGACACCCTGCACTATCCCAGGTTGCTCAGAGCTCCATCTAGCCCGGCCTTGGACACTTCTAGGGTGGAATTGCCACCAGCCAAACACATTCAGCTCTCACACCATATTGCTGAACATAATCCCAGACAATCAAGAACAAACTGAAAGCCTCACTGTTCTATTTAAGAACATTGCAATGAATATTAATTGCAACAGCTTGAGCAGAAGTTTCCATTCTCACTTTACACCCCAAACCCTTTCTGCCAACAGGCTGCACGTTAATAACCATGGTATAATGAACACATTAATAACCATGGTAATGAACACATTAATAACCATGGTAATGAACACATGAATGACCACATACCTCTCTCAGAGCCTCAGCATAGGAGCTCATGTCTGTCAGAATGACCAGCACGTGTTTCTCACACTGATAAGCCAAGAACTCAGCAGTTGTCAGGGCCAGCCGGGGGGTGATGATTCGTTCAATGCTGGGACACAACAGGCCATTAGTCAGGACAAGGCATTTAAGGCTGACAAGTGACACTTCGGAGCTACAAATAGTTTAAAATCTGCTGCCAGCATCACCATTTCATCTTCAGCCTTGCTGCAAAACCCCACTGAGTGACACCTGGCAGGGCCAGCGAGGCTTCAGCTCCCAGTCTGCTCTCCCCAAGCAACCTGGAGTAACTACTCACGTGGGGTCATTGGCCAAGTTCAGGAACAGACACACGTTGTCCATGGACCCGTTTTCCTCAAAGTCAGATTTGAAGAACCGGGCAGTTTCCATGTTCACCTGAAGCACAGCATTGAGGTGTCACTTCCAGACTTCAGCTCAGTACATTCTGCATCACATTCGAGTCTAAACATCTCATTAATAATCCAGAGCAAAGCTCTCCATCCTGAAGGCTCCCCTACATTCCCAGAGTGAGCAGCTTCTAGAATTCCAGGCTAGAGATCAAGTTTAAGATCCTTTACCCTGATCAGATGCTTTGTTAGAATCGTGGAACAGTTCGGGTTGTAGGGACCTTAAAGCCCACCCGGTGCCACCCCCTGCCATGGGCAGGGACACCTCCCACTATCCCAGGTTGCTCCAAGCTGGCCTTGGACACTTCCAGGGATGGGGCAGCCATAGCTTTTTCCAGGGCCAAACAGTTTCCAGCACTTCTGGCCTTTGGAATTTTCAGCCCTTCAGCCTTTAATTACACACACAAAACCCCCACTCAGACCTCAGCTGCTCTCAGGATCCCCATTTCTTCCCCCCTGCAGCCCCACAGACTTACTCCCATAGCAGCAAACACGATGGCAAAGTTCTCCTCACTGTAGTCCATCACGTCCTTGGATTTCTTCACCAAGCCAGCCTGGCGACAGATCTGAGCTGCAATCTGGGGAAGACATTGCACTCCTCAGAGCTGCTGCTGTCCCACAGCCCACAGTGTCACTGCCTCCATTTCTGCCCCCAGTGGCCCCAAGTGAACAGTTCAGAGCAGCTCTGGGTCCTCACCTCGTTGTGGGGCAGACCAGCAGCTGAGAAAATGGGGATTTTCTGGCCCCTGGCAATACTGTTCATGCCATCTATAGCTGAAATTCCAGTCTGGATCATTTCTTCGGGATAGATACGACACTGGGGGTTGATTGGCTGACCTGTTTTTTAAGACAGCACATGTTATTCCCTGTAGATATTTAAAGCTTTATCAAAACACTGCTCAAGAGGTACAAACCCCACTGTTAGGCCAACAAATCTTTAGAGGCACCTGATTTTTGTAGATGCCAAGGCTCTGGAATTCTGTGTTTGTGTGAATGGTAAGGATGATTTAAAAGAAAGCCCTGCCAGTTATATCAGCTTTTTATCTCTGGAGGCTCTATAATTACAAGGCTCCAAATAATAAAGAACAGCTTCCAATTGCAGAAAAAGTTATTTTCTACTACCTCATCCTCCTGCACTCATGTAATTTGGTTTGAGTTTGATGCCATAGACATAATTAAAACTAAAGTCTTAAGTCAGATCCTATGTTCTAAACCAAACCTATTGTAACATTCAGAAATTAGAAACAGACTTGTCTTTAACTCCTCACCAGAAACGAATTAAGAACATACCCATAATGTCAAGGAAATCTTCAGCCAAAACAATGGGGCCTCTGTCTATAGGTTTTCCTGATCCATTGAACACTCTGCCTGTAAGAAACAAGAATGAAAATGTCAATTCCTGTGAACAGAACATGGGCTGGGGCTGTTCCTTGCTCAAGGCAATGACCAAGGCCTTACCGAGCATGTCCTCTGACACTGGGGTCCGAAGGATGTCCCCAGTGAACTCACAGGAGGTTTTCTTGGCATCAATCCCTGAAGTGCCTTCAAATACCTGTAAATAGGACAGAAAAATAAATAAAACACAAGGGAAAAAAAAAAAAAAGAAAGTCTTGTGCCTCACAAAATCACACCTGAAAGGTGCCTCCCAGCTGGAGCACCCCACGAGCCCCAGGGCAGCCAAGGGGGGCCCTGCTCTGCCAAGGGCTTCAAGAGCAGCTGTGCTGGTACAAAACATCACAAAAACCTGCTTGTAACAAAATTCAGGAGCTGCAGCAGCAACAACAAACCTGGAGCCATTCCTCTGATCTTCAGTGTTTCCCTTTGCCAACAGGGTAAAACTCTCCAGATAAGAAGAATTAATGATAACAAGAAACAGCTCTTTAGCAGAAATACAGCACCCATGTAGCACAGGGGCTGATCTTGAATTTAATACTGTGAATTACAGTGGATTCCTTTCATCCAGCAGCAAAGAAATCCATGGGGGATGCAACTAAAAGTGCCACTGTATTTCAATTTGCTTCCAAAATCATTCATGCCACCGGCTCTTGGAATAAGTAGGTGATTTATTTCTTTTTAATTTACAGCACCCAAAGGAATAGATCCCAAGACAGGTTTGATTTGGCTCAGACACATCCTGATTCATCCACTATTTTCCTGATGCAACAAGAGACCCTCCTGTTCATACCTGAACCACAGCTTTGGAGCCACTGACTTCCAGAACCTGCCCACTCCTTCTTGTGCCATCAGGGAGAGTAAGGTGGACAATCTCTGCATACCTGGGGAACTGAGGGGGGAAAACATGACAATCCAACACTCAGCAAACAGAAGTTACCAGTTTCCAGCAAGCTTGAGCCCAGAAACCTCTTGATTTTTAAGAACAATTGTATCATCAGAACAGAACTCACTCCAAGGGTATGGGATTTCCCAGGCTAAAGCCATTTTTCACAGGAATAAACATTTGCAGAGTTGCAGCTGCAGAGAGACCTGTCAGAATCAGTTCTGAAAACCCTGGTAGCCCTGAAACCCTGACAGAAAGGCAGTGAAGCATCTGACATGGTGTAAAACCTGGCTTTGGCCTGCAGCAGTTGTTTGCCTTCAACAGCAACTTGAAAACGAGCCAGAGCTGTTCAGAGTTTCCTTTCACAGACACTTGTTTGGAAACAGAAAGGTCAAGAACAAAGCAAACAGGTGCCTTCCAGCATTAAAGCTGAAACAACATTCAGGGGGCTTGGTAAAACTGAAACACTCTTTCCTTTCTTCCCCCAACAGCTTCAGGAATTCTCCCATTTCCTCCAGGACACAGACAACCCTCCCCAGCCTCGTAGCAATTTTCATGTTCTCAGCAGCCAGAAAAGTATTGAGCCATAATTTTCCAACATGATTTAACCTGTCCCAGCTGTTCTTGTAAACCCTCCCCTGCAGAGGCTGCATCAATTCCTCAGTTCTTACCTTCACTTGATCCAAGATGACCAGGGGCCCATTCACACCCGACACAGTTTTATAGGCTGGAAAACAAACAAGCCACAAGTCAGGGATTTCCTCAGAAACGTTCTACAGAAGTGGGGCCCCACTTCTGCATTGCTTCTGACCTCCCCAACAAGGATCAGGCTCGGAATTGCATGTCCAGTGTTTTTGCTGCTGAGGTGACATTAATTAACATGATCCTGCTCATCACAGGAATCCACTAAAAATCTACAGCCAGGGATAAACCAGGAGCAACCTGGTGTGGGGGAAGAGCCAGGGACACCCAGAGCAGGAGCCAGGGGACACCCAGAGCAGGAGCCAGGGGACACCCAGAGCAGGAGCCAGGGGACACCCACACACACCTAGAGCAGGATCCAGGGACACACACACCCAGAGCAGGATCCAGGGACAACCAGAGCAGGATCCAGGGGACACACAGCCAGAGCAGGAGCCAGGGGACACCCACACACACCTAGAGCAGGATCCAGGGACACACACACATCCAGAGCAGGATCAGGGGACACCGAGAGCAGGAGCCAGGGGACACCCACACACACCTAGAGCAGGATCCAGGGACACACACACATCCAGAGCAGGATCAGGGAACACCCAGAGCAGGATCCAGGGGACACACAGCCAGAGCAGGAACCAGGGACACCCAGAGCAGGATTCAGCTGGAGCCCAGCACGACCTACCCCCCCCCAGCCATCAGAAATCCTGAGTCAAAGCCCTCTCAGGCTCACGAGGTGTCAGTGCCCACAAGTGTGACAGTTCCTCAGGGCCCCCAGGGCAGATCCCAGCAGGATCCCAGACTCCAGCAGCTCCAGGGAACCCATCCCGGCCGCTCCAGCCTGGCAGCTCTCCAGGCCTTGTCTACACCGTCAACAAGGGGGTGCTTGCACTGCAATAAAGAGCCTGAACTGTTGCAATGTAACTCCTGAACACTAAACTGCAGCAGCCGGGGTGGGCGCTGGGCCAAGCACTGGGCTCCCAATTTCTCCGTTTTACTCCTCAGATCCTCCCAAACACTCTGAGAGGGAACAGTGTCCCTTAATTGCCCTTAATGAGCAGCAGCAGCAGCGGGGCTGCTCCTGCCTCCTGAGCGGGGGGGGGGAGCGCAGGGACACGACCCACGAGGGCTCTGCTCGCACTCCCCGTGTCTGCAGCCCACAAGCCACGGAAGACATGAGCAGTTCCTCCACCCCGTGACTGTCTCATGAGCTCTCCTTCCTCAACCAGCTGGACACTTCCCTGGCTCAGACCAGCACCAATCCCCCAGGAAAGCTGCTCAACACCCAAATTCCCCATTTCCATCCAGACCAACCCCCCTCCCTGACAAACCAAAAGCGACTGGAGCGTTTTTCCACGCCCGGCTCGATGTCAGTTCAGGCCAAAGGCAGAACCCACAGGGAAAGGCCTCTGGACACGGAGTGCCCTCGGCAGAGGCCGAGCCCTGGGCGGCTGCAGCTGGGACGGTGGATTTGCCCAACCTGGCCGGTATTCCCAAAGGATCCCTCAGCGGGGCACCTCCCCGCGGGTCCCGGGGCTCTCCAGGGCCCAGAGAGCGAGTCCCTGCCGGAATCGCCGCCTTGAGCAAAGGCAGGCCGCACAAACACCCCTCCTGCCGCAAGGAAGGGATTTCCACCCGCTCCCCGCAGTTCCCCTTTTCCACCAGCTTGCCCAACTCGCAGCCGCGGCCTCCCCATCCCCCCCTGTCCCGCATCCATCTCCCGATCCCGCGCCGGGCAGCGATTAACGAAGGCGGCTCATTAGCCCCAATTAACGGCCCCGGCGCTGCCCCTCAGCGCCCAACCCCCGCCCCCTCCCCACCCCCCGCGGGCCCCGCACTCACTGAGGCGCGGCTGCGACAGG
>VXBA01002727.1:271675-312488 GCA_013399895.1 Serilophus lunatus
CCCCCTCCCGTGAATGCAAATCTCTACATCCCTGTTTTAAAGATCAGGGATCAATCACTTCCCACACTGAATGCTGTGGGTCCAAAAACCACCTGGAAGGCACAGGAGCCAGACTTTATTACAATCAGTCATAAAGAGGAGATGTATTTCACCCTGCATGTGCTGTTTGATAGACCCACTGCAGAGGTCTTTTCAGCCTTAACAATTCCATCGTTCCAGCCACGTGCTGGGAGGGCTTTGAACAAATGGGATTTACCTGGCACTGGAACAGCCCAGGAGGGATTGTGGGCTCAGCTCCGGGGCAAAACCCACCAGCCTGGGCAGGAAAATCCACCACAGAGTCACAGAACAGCTGAAGTTGGACAAGATTTCCAAGATCATCAAGTCCAGCCAAGCACCCACCACCATGTTCTGCACTAAACCACGTTCCCAAGTGCCACATCCACAGGTTTTTTGAACACTTCCAGGGGTGTTGACTCCCCCATTAACCTGGGAACCTGTTCCTGGGCTTTACAACTCCCACTGTAGCTGCAGTGTGGAGGAAGCACTGCAGAGGTGGGTTCAGTGCCCCAGAATGTATCACAGAGGACTTATCTCAAAGGCTGAGGTCGTGTGGCCACTCAGTCCAGAGGAGGATTGACCCTTTATCAAGCAATGATGTAATAAAGAGTAATCTTCACTCTTTACTTGCCTGCACTTAAGTCAGGGATGAAGGTTTCTTTTGGCCTGCTTGAGCATGGGAAGGAATCACAGAGCTCAAGGTGCCTCTCCCTAAGTCCAGCCCACCCTTCCCATCCTATTCACCCCCAGCACCTCTGGGACAGTTTTGTGCTCTTGAATCCTCTCCCAGCCCCCAAATAAATATCTGCCTGCCTGCAAGAAAGATGATGGAGAGCTGTAAACCCTTGGCAAGGAGGATGTGCAGTAACACAAGCCCTCTGTGCCCACTCCAGCAGCAGCCAGGGAGCAGAACTGGAGGGGCCACTTGAGCCCTGGCAGCGCTGAGCTATTTTCCATTAAAAGAAAGGAAAAGGAGAAGGAAATAGCAGGCACCAGGCTCATTGTCTGACAGCTGTAAAACCTGCAGAGCCTCAATTTGTGCAGCTCCTGTCCAGGGGGAGCAGGCAGCTGCTGCCTTGCTGCAGACTCACAGTGTTTATGGGTACTTAGCACGGAGACTCCGAATGCTCCTGGATGCATTTTTCCTGTCATGCTCTGTCTTGTTAATGTCAGGAGAAGCTCAGGATACATTGAAGTTGCTACAGAGAAAGGAGGTTTAAAAAAAAAAAATCAAAGGAAGAAAACCAGCTGAAAAAAACAGCGAGTTGCTGGCAAAATATGCTGTGAAATCCTGATGTTTTTTGTCGAGCTGGTCACTCCAGCTTGTCACAGCTTGTCAGCAGAGCAGCTGGGGCACAGGCCAGGCCTCCTCCGAGCTGCTGGGAGGGGTGTCCTTGACCTGAGACTCGTGTTTCAACCCTTGGAAAGCTGTCACATCATGGACCCATGGAATATCCTCAGTTGGAAGGGACACACAAGGATCATCAAGTCCAACTCATGATCTTGTACAGGACGCCCCAACAATCCCACCCTGTCCCTGAGAGTGTTGTGCAAACATTCCTTGAGCTCTTGGGGTTGTGCCCAAACCCTGTTCAGTGCCCTGTTCTTCTGAGGGAAGGACCTTTTCCTGATATCCAACCTAACCCTCTCCTGACACGGCTCCAGCCGTTCCCTGGGCTCCTGTTCCTGCTCACAGGCAGCAGAGATCAGCACCTGCCTCTCCTCTGCCCCTCATGAGGAAGCTGTGGGTTGCCATGAGGTCTCCCCTCATCTCTTCTTCCTCTTCTCCAGCTGAACAAATGGAAGAGAACTACTCACCCCTCCAAAGGCAGCACAGGCAGCACATCCACGAGCCCCATGAACTCGGGTTCTGAGCCTCTCACACTTTCTAAAGGCTGAGATGAAGGTCACATCTCTCGTGCATAGCAAAGGGATCTTTCAAACAGAGCCAGTCAACCCCGGAGCCTCGAGGGCAGAGGGGTGGGAGCAGGGTGTGGGTCTGTGTGGGCTCTGCCCTGGAACTGCCCCCCACCCCAGGCTGGGTGTGCAGAGCCCACACTCTGAGCTGAGCACTCGTGACATCCCTCCCTGCACCAGCTCAGCTTTTACTCTTGCAAAGCCAACCCTCTTCTGGAAATCTGCTTTGGAGGGAAGAGGATTTAGAGCTGCATCGGGGTGGAAATTGGGGCCACGGCCTGGGCAGATTGTCAGGGACTTCCTTGGGGGAGGCTGGGAGGTGTGTGTGGTGATGTCCTGGGCAGGGAGCCCTGGCTGTGGGCACGGACACACAGCCCCTGTGCCTTCGGGAGGCACAAAGGCCCTGCATCCGCCGTGTCCGTGGCACTAAGAACCCCAGCAGCTCAGCTCTAATTTCTAAAGCAGCAAGAACAGCTTAGGAGCTCAAATATAAAGTCAGGGAGAGTTGGGTGCCTAATTCCATTCAATCTCTTTTCTAATTCCTCGCCTTAGGGCTTTGAGGAAGTGGCCGGTTTGATTCGTCAAAGAAAAAAGCTGCTCCATTAGCAGGTCTGATGTTTGAGAGGTTTCTTTGAGGCTGTGATGAAGCCCAGCACCCTCCATCAGCCCTCTCTTGCTGCTAGATCCCATTTTCCCTTCAGTGACATTATGTCTTAAACAGGCTCTCCCTGTAATAACATTTGCAGTAATGAAATCACCCGGCTGCGCCGCTCCTTTTAACAGCAGAAATATCTGAGCTGGCTACAAAGGGAGATTTAAATGTCACACAGAATGTGCTGGATGTGTCCATCAGAAGATAAGGTTCCTCTTTGTGGATGAAGGCAGACGTGGTGGTGGCTGCTGGGCACTGGGAGCACAAAGGCTCACCCTGAATAGGGAACGAGGAGGTTGGGGGGGAGCAGGGATGGGACAAGGGAAAGACTCAAATGCAGAGAGCTTTTCAAATCCCTTCCTGGCTGTAGTGCACCTAAAGATGTGACAATGTTAAGGCACTACATTTGCAAGGGAAGTTAATCAAAATCAGCTCTTTTTCTTTATTTTTTTCCTTCCTTTCCTTAGCAATCTGATCCAGTGAGTGGCATCCCTGCCCATGGCAAGGGGTGGAATGAGAGGGGCTTTAAGGTCCATTCCAGCCCAAACCACTGCAGGGTTCTGTGAATTCTGAGTTCAGGGTTTGCCCTCTAACAGCAGCTGGGCAGGATTGGGAAGGGAGGGAGGAAAGGATCTGTAGCTGGGGGAGAATGGTCCCACCAGTAATGCTCTGGGAAGCTTGTAGAGATCTCAGCAAGTCAACAGGGAAGGGACATTAAGTGTCGTATCCAAAGCTCCAGAAGGGTGGCCTGGCTCCAGCTCACTCCCAGTGCCAGCTCCCTTCCACAGCCACTGCTCTCCCCAACAGACAGAAACTCTCATTTTTCTTGTGTACACTCGAGACTCTCTGGGCCTGATTTGCTCCAGCTGATTAGACCCCAAAGTGATGTTTGAAATCCAGGAACAGTCCTCCTTCTGAAAATCTGGCTGCTTGATTTCCTAGTATGGAAATTCTTCCTTGCTTATCCCCAGGAAAGCTCTCACTTGATTGATTTATTCCAATAAAAGGCTAAAAATTCCCAGTTCTATCAAAGCCAGTTGTAAAACTCAACATCTCAAAGGCAGGATTTTACCAGCACACTTTACTTTGCCTCAGGGTGGTTGTTTTTTATTTTTTTTTTTTTTAGTTTGGGGTTTTTTTGTTTAGTTTTTTTTTTGAGAAACAGCTCTGTCAACCACTTGAAAGGTTACATTAGGAACCATCACATCTCACTGCTGGCTCCTAATGGGAACATGACTTGTACCTCCAGCCTGGCTTTCCATCTGCTCCCAGTACAGGCTCTAATGTTACAGTCAACATGGAAAGTACTCATGTTCCAAGGAGAGCAGAGCAATAATGAAAGAAGGAAAACATATTAGAGCTGGTGATTTAGAGAGAAAGGACAGATCATCCCCTCCAAAATAGCTGTGGAAGGAGTAACCTTTCCTCAGGAGGAATGTTTGCTGCCATGGGAAGAGAGACTGATTTTCCCTTTCTGGTTTTTTTTTTGCATAAATGTTAATTTTAGCCAAAAAAAAACCCCAAAAAAGTAAAGGTCACGAAGGACAAAAGATTGGGAGGTGGTAAAAAAATAAACCTTGTCCACCCTCCCCAAAGACCTGACACTTTGAGCTGCTTTGCCTAATAGAAACAGGCAGTAAAGAACATTTTGGCTTTAATAATTCTAATTATTCCATGGTATTGTGAAATAAATTAGAAATCCAAATGAAATCAGCGTCCCATGGCACAAGGAAATGTACAGGCACAGAATGCAGGTATCTAAATCCATCCCGAGTTCTGTCTTGCATAGACAAGACAGAAAATAATAGAAATTATGCTCGGGAACAGCAGAGAAAATTAAAGCACACAGTGGCTGCTGCAAAGTCATGAAGAGCTGAAGCAAAGCCAGCCCTGGGCCCCAGCTTGCCTTTTCCTAACTTCTCTGTAAGTGATGGGGATGTTTCCCTGTGTCCCACGCTGCCCTTCTCCCAAGGGATACACAGCTGTGATTCCTTGACCTGGAGGCTCCAGCAGCTCCCAGTCCCTCAGGAATGGAGCACCTTTGGAGCTGGGAAATGCCAAGGGATTGGACACTTCACAGGCTGTGAAATCCGTGAAGATTTGATGCAGCCCCAGGGGCGTCTGTGGGGCTTCCTTGGAGACACTGCCCCATGGGAAGGATCTGAGCAGGGAAGAAATGCAATTTTATTTGCAGTGCAGGAGCAGAAACCCCCCAGCTCTTGTCACTGGGCCCAGCTTTAACCCTGGGAAGGGCATCCAAGTATCCCAAAGCCTTTAGCAGTTGTTCATGGGCAGGTGAGCAGGAAGACAAACCACACAGCCCCAGCTGAGAGGACCAAACCCAGACTTTCTCACAGAGGCAGCTATTTGCCAGGACCCTTATATATCACAGTGAGGGATGAAGGGCCAAACAAACAACCCTGCTCCCAGCTGCTGTTATTCCACAGAGGAAGGGAAATACCTCAGGAGAACTTGGCTGAGCAAGGAAAGTGTGTCCAGGTGAGACATCCTGGTGTGGGAAGTTGCTGCTGTGCTGTGGCTCCTGGCTGCCCCAGACAGAAGGTGGAATGAAGGATCCCACATTTCTCATCCAACCCCAGCAGAGCTCCCCCGCTATCTCCCCACACAGACCTGGGACAGCTGGTGCTTGAGCAAAAGCCATTCCTGCCTGTTATCCTCAGTGCACACACAGTGCAGGATTTCTGGCACCCCCCTGCCCATGGTCATCTCTGTTCTGCCAAAGGGGAATTTTCCTGCCCAGGCCTGGAGCTGTGCCAAACATCCAAGGAGCAGCATCAATGCAGGACCTGCCTTTATCTCCTCCTCACACCTGGTGTATTTAATGGAAATATTCTCACATCTGAGGTGGATGGTTTTTAGCCACCTGCAGCAGGTGTTCACAGGGATGCCCATGGGAAAGGAGGATGACACGGCAAAGGAGGATGACAGCAAGTGCTGCCATCCCTGGCATTAAAACACAGAGTGTGACACGGGGACACTAAAGGAAAAACCCACAGAGATCATGTGCAAGGGCCTAAGTTTTTCCAGATGACTCACAAGGGGAAAGTCTCCCCCTTCTGAGCCCCTGGAGGACCCTGCTCTGCTCAAGTGCCTCCTGCAGTGGCACAAGTGGGGCTGTGCTGATTGCACTCTGCTGGATGGGCCCTGAGTGCCCTGGGCAGTCCCACCCAGGCACTGCAAAGTCCATCTATCTCCACGTTTCCTGCTTGCAGTGATTCACTGTGGCACTTGGGAGCTGCAGGCAGAGTAGGAAATTAAAGCAGGTTTCCCAGTGTGACCCCTCCTTTGGATCCCTGCTCACCTCCCTCCTGGGCTTGTGGAGGCTCTCAGAAATGAAGCCCAGTGTGTGGCACTAAAGCAGAGGCAGAGCAGCATCAAAAGGCTTGGCTGGCTTTGTGTGACAGTTGTTGGCTCCTGTGTTTGCAGGATCCCACTCTGGAGCTCTGTGTCACACAAGTGCAGCGGGAAACGGTGGCTGTCTCAGAGGACTTGCACAGAAGTAGCCAAGGGAGAACAGAAATAAACCATTAAGTTTTGCAAGAAGAGATGAGCTGATTTACACCATTCCTGTAAGAAATGTGACTCAACTCAGGAAGAAAGTGAGTCCTCCTCCTCCCACACCACCACACCTGGGTGCAGGTCCTGCCCTGGCAGCACAGCCCAGCATTCCAGGGCATGCCCTGCTCCCTAACACAGATCTGCCTCTCACAGTCCCTTTCCTGCCATCACACACTGACAGGTGTTTTATGAGTCTGGGGACCCAGCTCCTTCTGTTCACTTCAAAACCACTTTGCTGAGCAAACAGAGGCCAAGGGGGAGCAGAGCTGGGGCCTCTCCCAGGCATTTCTGGGCTCTTTGGGCTCAATCCTTTGTTCTTCTCCCTCAGCTTCCCCTGCCTTTGACGATCTTTCTTCGTGAGCTCCCCAAAAGTGGCAATGGCAATTTGTTATGTGCACGGGAGGCCTTGGGAATCTCCTGGAGACATATCATTCCTGCTATTATCCTCCTCACACGAGGAGCCGTTGTTCCTGTCAAGCTCACTCGCTTCCCCCCTTGCAAAGAGCAGGAAGGATGCTGGGGATTGTTCATTAATCATTTTTACGCCGAGAGCTGCAGCTCCCGTCTGCATCCTGATCACTTCTGATCTCTGCCACCATTTCTCATGGCAGCACTTATGGGGATTGTTTTATGCTGCTGGTTCGAGGTGTGTTAATGACCAACCATCCAGTGTCCATGGCAAGGCTTTAAATTTAATGTACACTCCAGTGGGGGGAATCTCTTACAGCCATCTATCTTTCCTGCTCTTCTCCTTCAAGGCAGGTGCAAGGAGTGGGGGACTCGGGGGGGAAAGCCTGGCAGGAGGAGTTTGGGTTGTGGGGAAAAGGTGGGAGAAGCAAGGAGAGGTTTCTGTGCTTGAGTTGGAGCTTGGGGAGGCTGTGGTTGGAAACTGGAAGATCCAGCCAAGGAAGGGCCATGTGGGAAGGGAGAATGTTGCCAAAACACGATGATTTGAACTGATGGGAGCTCAGCGTGTCCTAATTCCTGGTCCAGGAGGTACAGCTGCTCCTGACAGTGTGCCAGGCTCTCTGAGGCTGGGCTCTGACAGGCTGCTTCCCTGGGCACTGGGAGGACTTTCAGCCCAGTCCCACACAGAGCTTGATTTAACAGAGCCAGGCTGCAGGGTCCCACAGACTGGGGCTGAATTAGCTGGGTCCTGCTCAGGCTTTGATTCCTTCACCTCTCTGGCATTCCCAGCTTCTAAAAACTGCCCTTCTGAGTCCAAGAGTGATTATTAATAATGTCAAAAATGCCCAACCCGAGCTCTGAGTCCTTTAGGAAGGCAGCAGGACTGAGCAGCATTCTCCCATTTCCTCTGCAGAGCAAGGTGAGAATGTGCAGTATCTAAAAATAGCCCTAAACCTGGACCTTGGGTGAGTCCCTTCCCTTGCAGAGCTGCTCCCAGCCCCTCCTGTGTGCTGGCTCCCTGTGCAGAGCAGCAGAGGCTGCTCCTGCCATCTGGGATCAGAGCCCCTCCTTAATGTGTGTGTTCTGGCACCTCTGGCCATGCAGAATTAATCCCAAATGTCATCTTGTCTTTTTACATGAGGTCAGGAACTGGCTCCTGCTCCGTGGGTGCCTGACTGAATATCCCCTGCATTGTCATTCAGACCCTGTGACATCTCATTTTAATACAAAAAGTATTAAACATG
The DNA here is from genome assembly GCA_013399895.1 of Serilophus lunatus. Classification (NCBI taxonomy): domain Eukaryota; kingdom Metazoa; phylum Chordata; class Aves; order Passeriformes; family Eurylaimidae; genus Serilophus; species Serilophus lunatus. Next base: position 279,536 of record VXBA01002727.1, read on the forward strand.
GGAGCAAGAGGTTGGAAAAGACCTTCTGGACTACGAAGTTCAGCTCTTTGAGACACAATTTCATTCATACCCTGCCAAAATTTCTCTTAAAACCATTAGGCTTCCTCTGCCACTGCCCTTAGTCCAGGATGAACCTTTCCAACGTGTAGGTATCTCACTAATGTCCCAAGTTTACTCACACTGAGGCTGCTCTTGTACTAACAGTATCCTTTAGTTGAAATAGTAACCCAGATACTACCACTGACAATAGTAATACTTAATTGGGAGCCTGGAGGGGCAGTTTCTGGCCCCAAAATTGCAGAGGTGAGGCAGCTCTGAGGGCTCTGCTCAGTGTGGGGGAGGTTGGACAAAGAAAGACACAAAGAGGAAAGAAAAGGACCCTCATTCCCCGTGTGGAGAAGCTTCCAGTTTCCAGCTGCTGGGTCCTCTGGGAGCAGGGAGAGGGAGAAATGTTCTTGTTCTTTTCAGGCTGGACCTACATCAAACCCATTCATGTCAATAGGAGGGAAACTGAACTGAGCTTTGGTGTAGCCCTAATGAATCCTTTACCAGTTACAGTAAATTTATTCTTTTGATTTCCCTTTCTTCCCCCACCTTGTTTCATAGGAGTTGGGTTGGTTTTCCACCTCCCCCCCCTATTTATTTAATGTTCCTTTTCTGGCATATCCTTTTTATTTCTCTCCAATTTAAAACACAGTTAAAAAGCTTGGTTGATTCCAATTAAACACCCCCTTTGGGATTACTCAAACACACACTCACACAAGGACCCCCTCTTTGATTGTTTCCACGGCAACGTATTTAAATATCTCATTCACTGTGTCCAAGGGAAGAGCTGAAGGATTTGGAGAAGCTCTTTCTTTCCCTGTTCCCTCTCCTCCCTCCTCCCAAAAATTACTCATGCAGGAGCTGTAACTGCTGGGATCCACATATTGCACTCGCCAGGCTTTGGCTGGAATGCAGGATGCATCAGGAATACGTCTACATACCCCTGGAATTCCAAAGGAGGAGGATTAAACCAATAATATATGGGTTAGAATAACACAGAGCTGTTGTAATTAAACTTAGGAATAATGGGAATGATGGGGAAGTGCCGTGTCAGCAGCAAGGCAGGAGGCCCTGGGGTGCAGAGGGGACATGGGGACACTTCTGCTGCAGCCCCAGCAGTGCCAGGGGAGGAGAGGGAACCCCCCAGGTGTCCAGAGCCATGACCTGCACATGTCCCAGCCCCACAGGGATGTGCAGGATTCACAGTTCCCATGGACATGGGCAGCAGCACTGGAAACCCCCCCTGAACCAGGGGCTGGGGGGACCTGCTGCCCCTGCTGTGCCCTCGGCATTCCCCCTCCCTTCCCTGTGCAGCTCTGGAATGTGGGATTTGAGCACAGAGTGCTCTGCCTCCAAGGAGGGAAACAGTGCAGGATCAAACCCTCACTGCAGTGCTGAGTGGAGGCTCCACTGATCCTGCAGCTCTTTTCCCTTTCCCTGGCTTTGTGTTCCCTCCCTCCTTCCCTGTGACAAACAGGGCTCCTGCCTGAGCTTCCCACACCCACACAACTGGCCACACTGAAGGGGTGAGGATGTTCTGATGCAGAGGGGCAGGTTTATCCATGGCCAGTGTGATCCCTGCTTGCTCTGGAATGTTTCACATGGAATAAACAGCCTCTGCCTGCCACTTACAAACTGGTTTTCTTCTTTAAAGATGTAGTTTTCTTTCCAGAGGGAAAACATCTGACCCCTTTGTGTTTGGAGATGCAAACTGGTGTTCTCTGCAGCTCCAAGGCCGCGTCTGTTAATCTGTAAGGTTACAAACCAGCCCCAGGGCTGTCTCCAAAGAGCAGGAAGGGAATAATGAAAGCAGTGGACGTGTGTTCTGCTTGTTAGAGGAGCTCAGCGTCCAACGTGGGTCTGGAGTGACCTGGTCTAAAACTCTCATTCCTTAATGGAAGCAAAAAGCTCTGGAGCTGTTTCCCTCCTGGGTTCTCTCCAAGTCTTACTGAGGCTGATGCATCAGAGCCCAGGATTGCTCCCAACAGCTGCTGATTGAGTCCATCTGCAGGTTTCACTTCTCCTTGTCCTTCTTCTGCTGGAAGCTTTGAGGCCACAACTACTTTCAAACAGGTCTGGAAAGGCTCCTTAGAGATCACGGCTTTGCAAAACTTCCTGACTGATTTTTGGAGGGGGTGTTGCTGCTTTTCCTGTTTCAATGTGGGTCTTAGCTCTGATTTTTTTCTTACAACTTCAGTAGCTGGATGATGGCAAGAACAACGCAATTTCCATTTTTCTTATTAAAAAAACAAAAAAGGGAGAGGCAATGAAAAAAGCTTGAAAACACAAAGCAAAGACTTGTAGAACCAGAAGGTGGAGCTGACCAGGTATTTTAGCATTGCTAAGCTTGTGACTTTTTAAAAAGAGATCAAAATATTTCCAGATGATACTGATAATTTCTCAATGCTTGGTAGAGACCGTAGAGACTTATGAAATAGTTCACATTCGTAAATATTTTATTGCTATGACTAAACCTCACAAGATTCAAGCACACATTGCTCCATGTTCCAGTACAAGGACTGAATAACAAATGGTGAGAACAACCTGGCCAGAAAACAGAACAAAACCACTTCCATGTGCACGGTCTGGGAGGGAGGAGAGTAGAGGAAGAATTGTGGTTCATCACAGACCTACTGAGGGACCTCTGCAAAGACAAGGATTTCATGCAGCTTTTCCTTTCTCCTGTTTTATTACATGTCATTTCCCCAACATGTTTAACAAAGGAAAACCTTCAAAGCAGTCACAGGAATTCCAGGGATTTATCACAAATGCCAGGCAAGGTGTGTTGGAAACACTCCTCCTCCTCGCTTAAATCATTTCACTGCTCACATGAGTTGCCTTTAGAAAATCAAGTGCAGGAAAATTCCAGCTTTCATGGGGTTTTGGGACCTCACCAGGCACTTGGAGCTTAACTTCTCTCTCCAGATGTTTGGGGGAGCTCATACAACTGTTTTCTGGCCCTCAACTCAAAGCCTGAAATAATGATGTCATGGTTTGGAATGCAGGGAGGGTGTCAAACAGAACACAGGCTCACCTTGGCCAGTGCTGCAGAGGAATGGGAGAAGGTTCTGGCCACACTCACACCCTGGTTTGCTGCTCCTAACCTTGCTGGCCAGGAATTCTGCCTTTGGCTATGCTGATCCAGCTGCTGTTTTAAGTGGAGACAAATCTGACACACCTCAAGGCAAAATTCAGCTGCGCCTGGAGGTGCAAAGCTTCCTCCCAGATGATTAATGCACATTTCTAAGGACTTTATTCCCTGCTGGTAGTGCTGCCATGAGGAAAATACTCAGCTGATCTATATCAGCTCTGAGGAGAGTGAGGGTAAGCAATTCAAGCCAATAAAGGGTTGATTTCATTCTGCTGATAAGAGTCCATATTCCTGTCTCACCCAGAGTTATTCTCCCACCCACATATTCCCATTCCTAGGTTTTGACCAAGTACTTTTGTCAGGGACTACATGAACCACAGGCTGATACACTTGAGAAATTAAATTAGATCATAAAAGTGCCCAGGGATTGCTGACTCCTTCCCCTGACCTCGCTGAGCACTTGGCAGCAATTTATGGCTCCAGTTTTCCATCAGAGCAGCCCTTGGGCTGCAGGAGGACCTGGACCTGTAGTGAGACTGGGAGCCCCTGTAAGGTAACACTGGAGGAATCCAGCAGGACCACAGCAAACTTTCCCTGGTTCTGCCTTACATTTCATCTCCCAGGAATGCTTGTTGCACTCAGCAGGACTGTGTTTGACTGATTTCTCTGGCTTTCAGTGGGATCTGCTGTATTGAAAGGATTGTCAGTATCTAGCTGCCATTGATTTCAGTGGTTGTTGGGCACCTGAAGGGGTGTTAAAAATCCTACATTCCAGCGGTTTTTACACTGGCACAGCCTGGTGACTTTCAGTAGAGCCATTCCAGATACACTTTGGATAAGCTACAATTGACTTGGATGGCCTTGGCCAGCCCTGGGACAGGTTATCCCACTGTCTGACCCACCAGGGGGGTGATGCCACCATCCCTCTTCCCCTTGTCCTGTTTCCTGCTGCTGCTCCAGCCCCATTTCCCTGCTCCCACGTTTCCTGGTTGGCTCTGGTCCCACTCTGACACCTGTCCTGGGAAAGGAGTGATTAATTAATGGGAGCTGCATGAGCAAATACCTTTCCCTTTGAGTTTTCAGAGTGAGGTTTATCCATCCCAGGTACCTCAGTGACAGGTGCTTAAAAACCACACTGATGCCTGTGTCAACTATTGTGTTAAAAGAAGTAAATGCACTTAATTTACCCTTCCCTGGCCTGTCATTTGTGGGGGAGTGGTGGAGCTGGGTTGTTATGAAAGGAACACTTGGGCTTCAGCCTTGCTGACAAGAAATAAAAAAGTGAAAAAAGAAAAGGCAAAACAGTTTATATGTAATGGCTTGAGGATCATGGGAGACACAGGGTGAAAAATAAAATGGAGTTTATGGAATAATTGCTCCAATGAACGGGTGTCTGTTCCAGAGGATGAGCCACATCAGCTCTCCTGAAGTGTCACAGCTGATGGAGTGATTTAAAATTGCAGTGGAGCAGGACAAAAGGAATTTCAGGAGCTGTGGCTGTGCAGGCAGATGTGAGGGCGAGACAGGCTCTGCACTGCTGCCAGTGCTGGGGGTGCCAGAGGCTTCCCCTGCTCCCACCTGGAAGGGAACTGCAGGCACTGCTAATGCTGAGGGAAACCCAGCAGGGCCTGTGTGAGCACCCCCAGGAATGATGTGCCTTGGATTGACCCCCAGGAATGATGTGCCTTGGATTGACCCCCAGGAATGATGTGCCTTGGATTGACCCCCAGGAATGATGTGCCTTGGATCCACCCCCAGGAATGATGTGCCTTGGATCCACCCCCAGGAATGATGTGCCTTGGATTGACCCCCAGGAATGATGTGCCTTGGATTGACCCCCAGGAATGATGTGCCTTGGATTGACCCCCAGGAATGATGTGCCTTGGATTGACCCCCAGGAATGATGTGCCTTGGATCCACCCCCAGGAATGATGTGCCTTGGATTGACCCCCAGGAATGATGTGCCTTGGATTCCCCCCCACACACGGGGGGTCACTGCACCCACCCAGGGCCTGGTGCTGAGTGTAGACTTGGCTTCAGTTCTGCACAGCCTCGGAGATGTTCTGGTGGAAATGGGATGTTGGAGGGCTCTGCCTGGTTCCTGGCCCTGCACCCAAACCTCTAAATGAGAGGGAAACTGCTGCCTCAGCTCAGGGCAGTGTGGGGGATGCACATCAGAGCCTCTTCATTTGTCTCCTGAAGGTGATCAATGCAAGGATTGCAGCTGCCTCCCCCCCTTGACTGCAGGGGCAGCTCCATTAGTGCTCTCTGTCTCAAAGCTTTGCATAACCTGGATGCTGTCCCAGTACAAACGCAGGCTGGGCAGGGAATGGCCTGGGAGCAGCCCTGAGGAGAAGGACCTGGGGATGTTGGTAGATGAGAAGCTCAACATGACCCAGCAAAGTGCACTGGCAGCCCCAAAACCCACTGTGTCCTGGGCTGCATCAGAAGATGAGTGACCAGCTGGTCGAGGGAAGGGATTCTCCCCCTCCACTCCTCTCTCCTGAGGTCCCTCTTGCAGTGCTGCCTCCAGCTCTGGGCCCTCAGCTCCCTGCCTGCCCCTCTAGACCTGTAATGTCCATTTTCCAAACAACATCCAGCAAGTTCAGCAGTCTGGAAGTGGGGACAGGCAGATAATCCATCACTGGGGAGGAAGAGGACTCCACATTTCAAAGTGGGGAGGGAGCATCCAAGGGATGTGAAATTAAAAAGCCAGAACAGGAGAGGCCATCATTTAAATTCACCAGTTCCAATTGTGTGAGGTGCTTCTTAGCTGCTGCTAAATATGCTGAGAGGGGCTGGGAGATAAATGGGTCAAGCTTAGCCTTTGTCAGCACTCTTGCATCTCTAAATCTCTGGGATCCTTCCTTGCTGAAATTGTTTACTGGGTTCCCAGACTTAGGGAGGCATTTCCTACACAAAAAAAATAGTGCTTCTCTTCTTCCTCCACACAGCCCCTTTCTTGGTCAGTAGCCATGAGGAAGGACTAGGGGCTGGACTTACCCCTCACTGAGAACCCAAACTGGGGCAGTGCAGGGGGAACTCAACCCTTGAATTTCGAAGCCAGTACAGGGATAAAATAGCAAAGCAAAGCACACTCCTTCATTCAACTGCTGCTCTTTCCCAAATGGGATTTCTCCATCTTTCAAGCACTAAAAAGGTCTCCAGGTCTAGAAGAACTCAAATAGAAGTTGTTCAACTCCCCCAAGCATCTGCTTCCCTTCCTGGACTCTCGCCTTGCTCTGAACAAGCACTCGGTTAATTACGTGATTACGGCATCCAGTGACAATGAGAAAATTAAAACTCCACGCTGCCTTTCAGACAACACTTTATTACTCTGCAAAACAGGCTGGATGCAATTTAGCAGAGCACTGTGCTGAACAGCCGGGATTGTTCTCTTCCACAGGCTCCCTCCCCCACTCCCACGGGCTCCCCGGGGGCAGCAGCGTTTGCAGAGGCTCAGGAAAGCAGGAAGGAGAGCAGGTGGGGAAGGAAACATCAGTTACCATTAGCCCTGCGATGCTGGCTGGTGCCACCCCTGCAGCAGGAGCAATGGCAGGCAGCCCTGGCCTCCCTCCTGTGCACAGAGTGAAGAGCTTTGCTTCTCTTGTCAGGGCAAGGCTGGTGAGGGCTTTGGGTTGGAGGGAAGGTGGGGGTTCCTGTTGGGAATGTCTAATATCCACTCGCAGGTGCAAAGGAGCCTTTAGAGGAGTCGAGCACCTGAGCATGGACCAGGTTGTCCCGACTCCAGAATTCCCTCTGGCAGGGCAGAAGTAGCACTTGGTTATTTTGGAGATGCAGAGACTGAGGGTTTTTCAAAGTCAGGTGTAAAAGCAGCTGCCAAGAGCCTCAGCCTTGTCATCCCCTGACTTGGACATCTCCTTGCAGCAAATTTCCCAGGTCCTCCTATAGCTAATGGGAGGTATTTATTTCCATTCTTTCAGTGCTTCAATTTTAAGTACAGCAATAATTCAATGTATCTCATTTTGGGGGAATGAAAGATTACCCTTATTTTCAGCTCATTTTTTTGGTGTGTTTTATTTCTCTCTCTCTCTCTTTTTATTGAGCTCTGAACATTAATAATCAACCCTCATTAATTCAGTTAATTCTTCAAATCCTCATATTCTTCATGCCCAGCACTATAAAGCCAGAGAGGAGACTAATGAAAGCTGAAGACATGGTTAGAGTTATTAAAAATCAATTTTTTTTATTTGGTAACCCTGAGGGTGTTAATATTCTCATCTCACATCTTCACAGTGTCATTCCTCCCACAGGGATTCTAAGCTCCGTGCCTTTTCAAGAAGCAGAAGGGCCTCTTCCAACTTTCTGGGAAAGCTTAATTTTAAGGTGTTGTGCTCACCTGTAAGCCATGATGTTACAGGACCTTCTCCTGAGGGGGCTCCTGACCCCTCTGGGGCACAGGAGAGGGGAAAAGGAGCTTTGAAGTCCAGCAAACCTTTGTGCATTGCTGTCCATCCTCCCCACAGGTGAGGTCAGGAGGGAATTGGGAATCCACCTCCCACATTCCTGGCACACCCAGCCTGGGCTCCAGCCTCTCATTTGAGGAGATTAGTGATAATGGAAAATGCAGAATATTAAACATGGCAAATAGAGCAAAGGCATGAAAAAGAGGCCACAAAGCTGAGTTGACTCCAAGCTTAAAGAGTAAGAGGGAGATGATTTTCAGGTTTTGCAACAATTCATTCCTGTCTTGGTTTCGATCTGAGTTCACTCTCTTGCAGTGCCTTTCCCTTTGGCAGCATTTCTAATTCATTCATACACTTTAATTCATTAATACCCTCTGCTCACCCATCCTAAGGACTGAGCCTTCCTGTTTCCTTCACTTGGGTGAGTCCAAGTGTCTCCTGCCACATCCTGCACGTTGAAATGTGTTCCCAAGAGCAGAAAGGGAGGAAAACCAGCCAAGAGCAGAGACTCCCACCCAGTTCCCCTTGCAGGGGAGAGCAGGAGAGGATGGAGCTGGTATAGGAGGAAAAAGGGATCTGAAGAGCTGGCTGAAAATCCCTGTGTGGGGTCTGCAGGGGTAAAGGAACCTGTGGGATCTCAGATCTGTTGTTACCATCATGTCTCATGCAAGGCTCCATGGTTCCAAGGCTCTCTGGGAGCCGAAGTATTTTCACTCCCTCCACTTTAGGATGATGCTCCTTTAGTTCCGAGTCCCTCCCCTGTGAAATGGGTGAGAACCCCTTTAGCAAAGGTGGAGAAACAGCCTTTTGCCAGCACCTTCCTTCCCCTCCCACAGCTGAGAACAGACCAGGAACACCCTCTGTTGGAGGGGGAGATCCATCAGCTTCCAGACCCACTTCTGTGGGATAAAAGGCTTTGTGGGTCCGGGGTGGTTGTGACATTTCTCATCCTCCCACGGCAGCTTTCCCCTCCTGCAGTGACTCTCCAGGGGATTCCCATTGTGTATTCTGGCCAGGTTCCTTCGGGATTCGCTTTTAAATCTCCTATTCAAACAGATAATTAAAACATAATGGTGTTTACATTACAGATGGAGCTGAGAGAAAAATAATAATAGTAATAATAATCATAATAAACACTACTTTGCTGCTCAGGGGAGTTTGTCAAATAGCTCCTGGAGAGGCTTGGCACACTTTAATGCGTTCAAAGGAGAGGATTTACACAGAGCAAACTTACCCAGTTGTTCACAGGCACTGCTGAGGTGAAGCATTCAGAACAACCAGAGCAGAGAGCAGCGAGTCTGCAGCAGGACAAAAACATAAAAAAAAAAAAAAGGAAAGGCTTTCAAAATCCCATAACTTTCACAGCAATGGATATGTAGAATGGAATTGCAGCTCTGCAGAGTCCAGAAGCTATTCTAAATTAATGGTTTGGCTTTTCCAGCCCATTCAAACAAGCTCATTTCATGCAAGATAAATTACAGGACCCTGCCACCCTCCCTCCCTGAGAGAGCTTTAGATAATTCATGGTGTGTGTGTGAGGGACCTGCTCTGGAGGCTGCAGGAGTGGATTCACCCAACACCAGCAGGAACAAGAAGTTCCTGTCTAAGCAAAAACAGGGAAAGGACAAAAGGCATCTCCTGGTACAGCAGCTAAAGCAGCCCCATGAGATTTAAGGGCTTAAATACCTTCTGCAAATGTGTGGCTGCTCCAGCCTGATTTTGTGGCACAAAAGAAGGTTCAGTGGTTGTAGGGTCTGATGGGGAGGTGGTTTGAGGACTGGTCTGGTCTTAGTCCCATTGCAAAAGGACTGGGCAGCCCTACCTAACAAAGCTGAGAAATCCAGTAGCTGTAACCCTGAGATCCCTATTTTCTAGTGGTAAATTGGCTCAATCAACCTGAACAGCCCATTTTTAGAGCTCAGGGCTTGACTCCCAGCTTTTCTTTCTTTGGAAAGGCTGGAGAGGCAGCAGCCAATATCCAGTGGACTCCTCCTCTCAGCACACCCTGTTCCCCTCCTGCCAACACCATCTCTGTCTCTCCTCTGCTCTGTTTTTGTCACCCACTTGGGCCACTTAATTACCTTCTCTATTCTTTTGGAAACTGCTGACATGTAATTATTGTCGTTATTAACACTCTTGTGCAGCTAATTGTAATTGCACCTTATAATCACAGTTGTGATCCCCAATTACTCATCTTTACTTCGTTCCAATGTTTTTCTTTCTCTGAGTTTCTGGAAGTTGTCTCGACTGAACACACACCCACAACAAGCTGGCCCAGCATCCCAAACTCCTCTGGCTTCTCCAGAGGGATTAATTTGAGGCCATAATAATGAATAAAGGCCAGATCATTGGTGGGTGTAAATCAATGCAGCTTCACTTGTGTCAACACAGTGATTTACAGCAGTTGAGATGTTGGATATTTTACTAAGGAACTGGTGACATCTAAGGAAATATATCTGCCTTAGAGGCACTTTGTGATATAGTTTCCATGTATCGAGAAATGCATAATTTTTCTTTTTATACCTCTATCCTCTTATATATTTTGGAGAAATGAGGAAAATCAGCCATGCTGTATCCTTGCTAGGTTGTACATTATGCAGCATTTTGAAAGGCATTTCATTCTACACCTTGCAAACACACAGGGGACTGATTCTCCTCCTGCTCCTGTCAATTTTTATGTGGTGTAGCTGTCAATTTGAATTGAGCAGCTCCTGGTTTACACCCCAGTGAGTGCAAACAGCATCAGGCACCAGATGAATACATCAGTTTTACAGGGAGGGTATTAGAATAAATTCTAATCCAAGCCACAAACAGGAAGCTCAATAGTCAAAGCCACATCTTTAACAACTTCCAGAACAATATGGTTTTCAGCTCAAAAGCTGGTCAGGGTTTTGCTTGGCTTGCTCTAAACCATGGAAAGGGGACATGAGATTTATTAATTGTAGTGGGTACCCAGGAGCTGAAAGTCGAGACTTAATGGACCTGAACTATTCTGAGAGCTGCGGAAATACAGAATGGCCTCATGTGGGAGCCTGATGGAAAAGTGTCAGTGAGGTTTCCTCGCTCCATCCTTCTCTGGGCAAGTGCTTTCCTCCTGGGCTGCAGGCTGGGCCTTCCCAGCCACAGCATGTGCTGCTTTCAGAATCAATCCCCATTCCCAAAGAACTGGATGGATGGATGAATGAATAAAGAGGTGAACTCCCAACCTGAAGATTACTGCTGCATTAATAAAGCAACTGTGAACGAATTGTCTCAGCTGCCAGAGCTAACCAGGATTATTAAACCAGGTCTCTGATTTAATTAAAGTGCTTAAAACTCATGCTAAAAACAAAAATGCAGCTCTCAGCTAGAACAGGAGCTTTGTGCAGGAAGGGTCACTGCAAAGGGCAGCTCTTCCCACGGTATATTCATGATTATTGAATCAAATGCTGCGCTGGAGCTGCTGGGAGGGAGGGGAGGGAGAGCTGCTGTCCCTGGGCACAGCTCTGAGCGGTGCCCGAGGCCAGCACTCACTGCAGGTCACTTGTGCCTGCCCAGCACTCCTGGGGAAGGGCCTGAAAGAGCAGCCTTGGCACTGCATTCACAGCCCAGAGCTGGCAGCCCTGTCCCCAGGGCCACCCAGGGCAGGGCAGCACAGCCCGTGTGTGCCAGGGCTGGGTGACCCTGGGACCTGCCTGTGCTGTGCCTCAGCAGGAGCCTGGCACACCCTGAACTGCCAGGGCAGCCTCTCCCCACTGCCAATTCAATTAGATGCCCCCAGCCTGACTGGCAGAACATGGAGCTAAAGTAATGCCTTGTGACTGACTAAGCATTACACACAATTTATTCTTCAGCTTTTAGTGTGGATTTGAACTGTGACTACAGGAAAAATCCACCACTGCCCGTGACTGGAGCTGTGAGCTGATAGGGAGCTTTCTTTCTTTTGAAGAAAATCAATTTTCAGACTTCAAAGGCTTCATACCTCAACTGCTTTTTCCTGGCCCAAAACTCTGCTGCATGTTTTTCCTCAGCTGACTAAAACTATCAGCATGACTGAGGCTTACTACAGCATCTGAAAACTGCCATAAATCATAATTCTGCCCTTTTTTCCAGCATTGGTACCCAACCTGCATCCTCTGTAACACACCAGCTCTGAGATCAGAGCACAAACTCCCCTTAATAGTGACAAGCACTGCAAAGAAAGTGAAGGCAAATTAAGCTTCAGAAAAGAAAAGTTAAATGATTCTATTGTTATCTGGGTAGATTTCAAATGGACTCATCAAAGTTTGGAGAATTGTTTTAATTGATAGCTACAGATAGACAATGAGATAAATGGAGAGATTGAAAAATCAGCTGTTACACTCAGCTGGGGCTGCAGGAAATTTTCAGCCCTGGTTAATTGTTCCATTTTGCAGTTTTAATTAAGTGCAGCCTCCTGAACCAACTACTCCGGATAGAGCCCAAGCCTGAGCATCTCCCAAGGCTCTCTGGATATGCTTTTAACTCCTTGGAAGCAGCTCCTGACCCGGGGGATGGTCAGTGATTGTTGTGGGTGAGGTTCATCATGACAGAGAACCCCAGCTGGACTGAGGCCTGCCAGTCTCCCAGCCCTTCAGCACTGAAGGTTTGAAAGAGAAAACACAGTTTCCTGCTCCCTCCTGCACTCAGGGCTGTCTGCACAGCTGTTCTCATTCACAAAGGGATGATGATTGAACTGAGGCAGCAGCTCCTCCTCACTCCAAGCTGCTCCTAAGCCTGGAATTGCTCACCAGAGGGATTTGTCTCCCAGCTGTGCTTTGAACCCCAGCATTGTAGAGAGTAAGGTGATGGAAACATCCCCTGCACAGCAGCATTTCCTTGTATCCATTCAGCTTCTAAGGGTGATGGTCAGGCAGAGGACACAAGTGCAGTTAAGGAAGAATGAAATACCAGAAGTTCCCAGGCAAAGCTCTAGGGAATGAGGGGGGTGAGATATATAGTCATAGCTGACATAATGAAGAGAGAAATACAACTTGGAGCTGACAGGGAGGGAACAAATAGGAAGAGCTCCCACAACAGAGGAGAATTGCAGATTTGGTTGTTTCAGTCAGATTTGCCCATTTACCAGCAGAGACAGAACAAACCCCTGTAAATGAGGATGGACAGGGATGTGTGCTGGCAGGCAGCTGCACAGAGGGCAGTCCTGCGCACTGATGTACTCCAGGGAGCCTGAGTTTGCTCTTAATTGGAGGAAAATACACCAATTCACACACCCTGTTGCTCCAGGTCACCCTGGCAAAGCCATCAGCCAGTGCTCTGGGACTGGGCTGATGGTGTGTTATCCCTGCCACTGGATATTTGTTTGTTATCCCTGCCACTGGATGTTATCCTTGCCACTAGATAATGTTCCTGCCACTCTTCCTTTGCAGGATGACAAGGATTCTCCATTAACCCCATAACTCATGACACTGTTTAGGAGATGCAGCGTGTGCTTGTAAAGCATCTCTTGATGTGCACTAGGGGGATTCAACTTATCATCACTGCTTAGCAAAGTTCTTAACTATACCCTTAACTTTAAATACCAAATAAAACCAGAGCAATCAACAGGAGGCCTCCGTGTATTTACTCATATGGTCACAGACCTTTTTTATGGAACACTGTTTTCAGCACTGTCATGCCTGTAAAATTCTTAAAAAAACTGCCTAGAGACCAAGCCATGACACATTCTGATTTCCTACGTGTCTGTGACTGATTTTTGGGGTGTTCTGCACAGCCTGTGCACTGGGTGTGCAGGGGAAGGACAGCACAGGTGTGGACAGAGTATGTGCACCTCATGTTCCTGCTCTCCCTGCACCAGCAATCACACCAAAATCAGAAGCATCTTCCAAAAATTCAGGTTGTAGTAAGAGCCTTATCCTTAATCCCTCAATTTGAGTGTATTGATAAGAAAATACCAATTAAGATTCATATTCCCACGCTGGACCTGTAGTCAGAGACTAAGGAGATTATGAGATCATTCTAATTTCACACCCAGGAATGTTAAATAATTATAACTTTATCTCATTCAAACAGCAATGGCCCACGAGCTCCAGGGAGCTTCTGGCCTATTTGTTGGTACCACTGCAGGTGTCCCCTGACCTTCAATGGATACAACCTGGGCACCCACAGCTGCTCTGGGCAGGAATTTTCTAGAGAATTCCAAGCCACATTCAGGACTGGGAGTTGTGGGTTTTCCCTGAGTTTGCCACCGATTTATGTAAAGTGAAAAAGCAAATGTGGCTTAGGGGAAGTTTTAATTGCCAGTCACAATTAACAGGCTGAAAACAGGGACTGAACCAAGAAATCCTGCAGAGCCTCATCAGTTTCCTTTGGAAAATCAAGGCAAATCTGGTGTGGGTTTGGGAATTCAAACGGAGTAACTCAGAAACTCACAACCCTGCTGGTTGGTTTGGTGCATCAATATAAGGCACAGAAAAGCTGGACATGAAGGCGACCAAGGCACCAACACTGCTCCTGTTGCTGGGACATTTTCCATCTCTCCTCATGTTTCCACTCCCCTGTGAGCTCTCAAGGCCTGCAGGAGCTCTGAGGAGACCCCCCTCTTCAGCAAAGAGGCTCCACATGGTGCCCAGCACATTCCTGGCTCTGGGCCCTGGGCTGCAGCTGCCTCTGCAGCCCCCGGCACAGGCAGCTCCCAGCTTCGCCTGGCACTCATGGAATAGGAAAATCAGGCATAAAAAATAACAGCTCCAGGCTCCACAGATGTGGGAAAGCTGGCTCCAGCTCTAGCTATTGCAAAGCATCCTTTTTACAGGAAGAAAAAAAGAGCACAGCCTTGTTGTGTGTGCACACAGACACTGCCCTGCCTGCAGAACCCTCCAGCCCGGGGGGTTAAGCCCAAGCTTTCACTGGGCCTTAAAGGGAATGAACTAACCCTTTCCATTTAACTTCTGAACAGTCCAAACCAATTATCTTTTCATTCTTCTTCCATCCCTTCACTGCCAAGGGAAAGAAATCAGGACAGGACTCCTGGGCTGTCTAGATCTTGCAATATTTATCACCTGAAGCCTTGTTCCCAACAGGAACACTCAGCACTGGATCCTTTGTGCTGAGATGAAACCAGTCAGGGAGACTGGGACAGCTCTGGGAGCATCATCCTGTGGACAGCCCTGAAAGGAACAAGACCATTCCATTTGGGAAGAGCCAAATCACTTACTGAATGTCAGGTTTTTATGTTGCAGTTGAGGTTTTTTGAGTAAGGACCCAGAAGAGGGAGACAGCAGCAGGAGGAAGATGGAAGAAAAGAAGAAGAAAATAAGAAAAACTCTGAATAAACAAGAATAAGGGAAGGATTTTTAGAAAAAAAAGGCAGTGCAGAGGGATTAGGATTCAGGCCAACCCCGTCTGCAGCCTCCCCAACCATCTGATATATCTAAGGAAGAGGCAGACAGCACATCCGAGCAAAAATTACAGGTGGCTGAATTAATTAGCTCCAAATCCCAACACCCCCAAACATCAGGCGCCGGGATTAAGGACTCAAAGCTAGTTTGCTGCTGAATCCCAAACCTCAGATATTATTTGGATTCAAATTGGAAGTGTTGCAGATGGGTTTGTTTAGGGAAGGAGGGAGCTGTCTTTTCCTGTTCTCCCTTCAGCTAAAGCAGAAAGGCACCTTTCCCTTCCTTTCCTTCATAACAAGGTATGAAAATCACTGCAGCTTTCCCTGCCCCTCTCTGGAACTGCTTCCCATTGACCTTTACAACCTTCCTGTTCTCTTCCAACATCCCTGGAGCTGCAGGGTGGGCAGGCAGAGATTCTCTTCAAAGCTTCTTTCTGTCCTCTGTGCCCGTGGGACATTTTACCAAAGGAATTTACTGTCCTTCACTGCTGGAAAGTGTGACTAGAGGAAGGGATCCAATGACAAATGGCATCTGATTTCACCTTGAAACACTGAGAATTTAGGCCCCTAAAAGCTCACCAATAGCCAACCACGTGTAGCCAGGTTCAGAGAGGTCAATCAGAATAACCGATAGGTATCAGAACGACCTTCTTTTCCTGGTGTCACCATCTCCTCCCTGTGTCAAAAATTAATTATTCCTTATAAAAAAAAGGGTTGTTCCCTATAAAATGGGAATAACTCTTGTTCAGCAGCGATTTGTGCTGGTTCTCATGCAAATGGGGGACAATCTGTGCAGGCTGAGAAGTTCACAAGTCCTGCACAGGACAGAACCTGCAGCATCTCCTGCTAAATCAGGTGAGTGGATACCATTTGCCAGGACCACCTTGTGCAGGTCTAATTATCTGCTGGCAGAGGAGGTGCAGAGGCAGAACTGGCAGTGCTCTCCCTTCACCTGGTGGTGCCAGACGAGCTGTTGAGTCCATCACAGCCCGTGTGCAGCTCACAGGGACACAATTAGTGCTCATGTGGCCTTGGACTGGATGTGATCAGAGGACTGGAAGGTATTTGTGTTTATTGCAACACTGGTGCCCAGTCAGAGCTGAAAACACAGTCACTGCTCCCTCAGAAAAGGGTTCTTGGATGGGCAGAAAGCTTGGAAAAGCTTGGAGAAAAGGAAAAGGGAGTTTTGGAACTGAGCAATCATGTCTCAATAAAATATTGAATGTGGCAATTATTGCTCATGGATCCCTTCTCTTGTCTCCCAGGGCTCTGCAGAGCTGCCAGACACAATGCCAGAGTTACCAGGTATTTGCTTCCACCTGGGCAGGTGGAACTTGAGTGCAGCTGCTCCTCCTCGGGTCTGGGTTTGTGTATAACCAGCACAGATTCCCACCCACGGGCTGCCCAGATTTGTCCTGCCCTGGAGCTGTGCCTGGCCGTGTGTTTGTACCCTGGGACTCGCTGCCAGGGCAGTGGGAGCAGCTGGATTGGGAGCACTGGTGTCCTGCAAACCCCTCCTGACCAAGCTGCTCCCCCAACCCCCTGAACACTTCCTGGGAATAACCACAGGGAGATAAATAGAACCCTGCAGGGAGCTGGTGTCACATCTCTGCAGGCTGTGAAGGTGCCGGGTGAGGCTGGGACGCGGGTTCTTCATTCCAGCTCCGAGCATGAGCTGTCCTGAAATACCTGCAGGGAGGAGAGAGGCAGCCAGCCCCGGGTGGAGCCGGGCCAGCCCCCGCTGCCACCTCCGGAGCCACCGTCAGTGTTTGGGAGCTGCTCCTCTCAGCTTCCAGCGCTGCTTGCTGAAAAGTGGCATCTGGGGCAGGAATGTGCTCTGTCACCTCCTCCTCCTCCTGCAGGGAAATGAATTTCCATTTCCCCTTCCCAAACCAAACGCCTTCGCTGCCATTCCTTCGGGCTGGGTGTCTCTGCGATGCCCTGGAGCAGGGGGCTCCAGATGCTGCCCTTGCACGTCCTCTTACACGTTCTCCTGGCACAGGAACAATCTTCTTCGCCTTGGGAGAAGCTCTGGAGTGGTTCCTCCGGGAGAGATGAGGCTGTCAGGAGGACAAGTGCTCTGTCACCGTTTCTGTGACAACGAACACGAGGGGATCGTTCCGCCCGTGGGCTGAGATCTGAGAGGAGCAGGTTGG
This sequence comes from Serilophus lunatus, assembly GCA_013399895.1. Taxonomy (NCBI): domain Eukaryota; kingdom Metazoa; phylum Chordata; class Aves; order Passeriformes; family Eurylaimidae; genus Serilophus; species Serilophus lunatus. The sequence goes on from VXBA01002727.1 coordinate 296,612, forward strand.
CACAGAGGTGGTTTTTATTGTCTCCACTGCCTGACTGGCAGGCACAGGGTGGCAAACTGCTCCGTGCTGTGTTTCCATGGATGCTGCAGGTGTCTTACAGTGGCAGGACAACCATCCCCCCAAGGCCACATTAGTGGCTCTGTGGGAGGTTCCTCAGCAATGCACGAGTGGGGCAGGGAGCTCAAAATTCCCCCAGCACACAGAGACGTTCCCCTTTCTCTCCCTGTGCTCCACGTAGCAGGTTCTACCACTAAAGTGTTCTATGGAATGGGTTGTCCCCAGCAATAACTTTGAGTGAATGATTCCTGCTTTGCCTACATCCCTGAGCTGATGCTGCTACCTGGAAATCCCAAAGTGAATATGGATTAAAGACCATATAAAGTTGGAACAGGTTCCATCCAGGGCCAGAAGTTCAGTGATGTCCATGAATGGGGAAGGTGTGTCCCCCTGTCCAGTCTGTCTGGGTGTCTGTCTGGCCCTCATCCACCTCCATTCCCTTCATTAAGGGGCCAGCAGCTGGCAGGGGGGATGATGGATGGACAGAGGAAAGCTAGAATAGGATCTACTCATCATCCCTTCGTGCAGCAGAGCAAGACAGATGGTCATGGACAGCTTCCAGTTCATCCCGAGCTGGAGGCAGAGCCTCAGCACCTGCCCTTCAGGGCCTTTCTAGAGGGGGGAAGTTGTATCCATGGATGGGCAAAGCCTTGGAGAGGGCAGGAGGCCACAGGGATGGCTCAAAGGAGGGATCTCACCTAAACTGCACCTCAGGCTTGGAGGCTGTGGCTGTACCAACACATTGCAGGCTGGATCCTTGCATTTGAGCTTCTCACAGTCTGCCTCTGGAGAGAAGTCCTCCAAGCTTTCTCTGGAAAGGGAAAGCAAGTCTTACAGAGGGGAATCCTCCTGGAGGGCCATTTCCTGGCACAAGAGTCAGGTATTTCTGTATTTCCAGCTGCAGCTGTAGGCTCTGGACATGCCCCTTGTTCCAGGGTTCCCTGCAGGTGTAAATTAAAACCTGAGCAGCCCTGAGGTACAGCCAGGTTCACAGGAGCAGCAAATGTGTGGGTCAGGCAGGTGAGTGACTGTAAACCTCTGCCTTCAGCAGCATCAATCTCCCCAAATACACAGCCCAAGTGGTGCAGCCTTGGCCCTGAGGCAGGAAAAGGAACCTGGGGCTGCTGTGAATCTTTGCTGACAGCATCAGAAAAAAAGGACTCAGAGGAAGCGATTAGAAAAGAATAAATTCAGAGTAAAGAACATGCAGCAAACAACTTCTTGTTACCTATTAGTTATTCCAAAATTGCCCCTACCTCTGCAGCTTCCTGCACTTTTCAGGTGATCAAAGACCTCATTCCATACTCACACGCTCCTATTCTTTCCCTCCAGTGTGCAGGGTGCAAATCCAATCCGGGGAGCTTTTGTCCCCCTCTCCCACTCTGGCTCCCACCTTCTGCTCTTTGGAAAGGTTTGCAGTGTCCCCACCTCGCTGATAAAACACATCCTGTTTACGGGCAAAGAAAAATCCTCCTCAGCACTTTTGCCACGGGAGGAAAACGGGCAGAAGAAAAAGGTACATTTGAAAGCATTTTAGATTGTGATTTCTGCAAATTAGAAAGCACAGATGCCTTCCCCAGCTGGAATGGAGGCAATTACAGTGTGAAAGCAAGTGCCATTTCCATCCCTTTCGCCTCGCAGTCGAACTAATGCTTTGAAGATCCATAAGATACACTTATTTGTGGTGAGCACGATGGTCACCTTCAGCAGTTTGTGTCTGCTCTGAGATCAGGGAATGAGGAAATAGCTTTCCTTTGTATTAGTTCTCATACTGGTTAAATAAAATTCTTTGAAAACCTTGGGGAACTGCATTTCTTTCTATCCATAAAACCCTGCAAACTTTCCTCCACAGTGTTCTTCAGCCCCCAAACTGCTGGTTATTCACAGCACATGGTATTTTTTTATATATGTGTACCTCAGAATTTGCTTAACAATTTCTTTGTGCAGGAAAATATTGTGAAACAATTATGAACAATATTGCCCCTCTGATTCAGTTTGTTCTACGAGGATTGGCTTTTTTTCAGCTGCCCTTTCTTTTGCATTAGCAGAATATCACAGTATATTTTTCCTCCCTCAGCCAACCCTTTCTCACTCCATATGTGATTGGAGGAGATATCTACCAGCAGCATATGTGTTTAATCAACTTTAATACTTCCACAGACTATAAGTAAGAGAAATGTTCTGGACAGGGAATAATTATCATTTTAATTACAGAGGAGAAGCTGGTTAGACTGCCAGAGGGTAAAAGATCTGTGGATGGTGCACTACCAGGCTGGGTAGGAGCAGCCAGGAGGTGGATCTGCCTTCGCTGTAGAGCAGTAGAAATATGGACTAAGGGAGCAAATCTCTGGAAAAGCTTCCATAAATATGTAGGTCTGGCTCTGGCAGGAGAGGAAGTGGCTGGAACTGCACTGCTGCATCCCTGTCCCATGGAATCCTGGAATGGTTTGGGGTAGGAGAGACCATGGGCAGGGACACCTCCCACTATCCCAGGTTGTTCCAAGCCCTGTCCAACCTGGCCTGGGACACTTCCCTGTCACCCTGCTTCAGATTTATAAACAGTCATAAAACATTAGGAATTATATCTGAGTGACTTTCAATAACAAACAGAGAAATTCTTCTCTGGAGTGGCCACAGAATTATCAGGACAGCAACTGCCTGAGGCAGGAGAAGGACAGGGAAAGGCAGATACAGCTCAGTTGAGGCTGTTGTGTGTCAAAGGAACAGCTCAGGATACCAAAAGCTGATTAAATTTATGGAATATCTTTCAAGTTCAAGCTTGGGTTTCTATCTCTTCACCCCAGGGTACAGACAAGGCACAGCTCCCATTTTTCCTCTAAATCTACAAGGGTTACAAACATTACTTTCATAAAGAAACAAGTGCTTAATGCTGAGATCCACATGTAATCACATCCCTGAAACAAACACAGCCTTGAGAACAAACAGTAAATAGAGAGACTTGTACTGATACAATCACAAAACCCAGCAACATTATAAATCCCTTTGGAGACTTTGGATATCTCCTGCCTATCCTTAAAAGCCTGCAATCCCAAGAAGTATTTGCTCAGTAAATTTTACACAGCTCTCTGCTCTGGGTGGGGGGATTGGCTCTTTAAGTCTTACAGGTCTGTTTTCCAACAGAAGCCTGGAGTGATTAAACCAAAGGAAGAACAAAAGCACTCGGTCTGTGGCTCTGCCTTGGAAGCAGATTCTTGGGAGAGCCCTGATCTGGACTCACAGCCAGGGAAGGGCCCTGGGAGCTGCACCGGCCTTGTAGGACCTCCCAAGCTCCAGGTGTGTCCCATGGTATTATTATTATTATTATTATTATTATTATTATTATTATTATTATTATTATTATTATTATTATTATTATTACCATTGTGCCCTTCTTGGGGTCCTTCTTTCTTGGGTGCATTTACACAGAGAAACTGCTCCTTTAAGGAAAGGAAAAAAAGGATGCAGGGACTAAAGAAAGGCAACGTTCTGATTTGTTTCAGGTTTGCTTTGGGAGGACAGCAGGCTCCTGGAGCCAGTGTTATTAGAATCACGTCTTTGGACACAGCACCTTAAATTTTAAGCACACACTTATGTTTTGCATTGAGCATCAGCTTGAAATATACTTGTTTTGGCCTGGTAGTACCAATATTTCACATCCTGATTCTCTGCAGGGCTAAGTGATAAATATGCATCAGCCTATTATTCAGGCAGGGAGGGTTTTCTCCTTCCCAGCTCTTGTGTGGCCCCTCCGTGCTGACCCCGGGCAGCCCCTGTGCTCAGCTCTGCACCTTCTGCCACTGTGTTTGCTCCAGCAGTGCCTCCAGCTGCAAAAACACAATCATTCTGAGGAGACAGAGAAAGGACAGCCCTTGCCTCCAAATGCTTGTATCAACTGAATCCACTCTTGCAAATGTTCCCTCGTTTCCAAGCGGGGCGTAAGTGTATGTTTGGAACCGCCAATTTATTAAGGTTAAACTTCCCCTGACTCATTTGGTTCTGCCTTGGAGTTGGCTGGAGCCCATGTTCCCCAGAAGATGGTCTCAATGGCCCTCATTAATTCCCTGTGGCAGGTGTGTCTGTGCCTCTGAGGGTTGGTTAATGAACGTGGGGCTGCAGCAACACCAGCAACAGAAATATAATATCCCTCCTTTCAGCCTGTCCCACACCCTCCCTCTGCCTGGCACACATTGTAGTAACTCAGTGTGAGCCCACTCCTACACAGTGCTGCAAAAAGAGACAAGGAATTACCCTTCTGGTTTTCAATTCTTTTTCTACAAAAATTGCCCTGTGGGTTGTGCTGTGAGTTTCCATGGGAGTGCTGCCTGTGCCCGGAGCAGCCACTGCAGCACAGGCTGCCCAGGCTACAGCAGCTCTTCATTCCCCTCCTGAAGGATGGCACTCCACACGCCTTCCCATCTTGATGCAGACAGCAAACAGCAGCTAAACTCCTCTGGAAAGTGTTTACATGCTTGTTTCTCTCCCAAAGTTAATTTGCTGTAACTAATGTGGGCCTGTCAGTCGGTGTAATTTCCTGTTGAGGTAACACCAGCTCCAAGCAGACAGGGATCAACAGCAGCTCCGAGCAGACAGGAGCTGGGAAAGATCAGACCCTGAAAGATCAGCTCTTTCCTGAGCTGGGAAAGATCCTGTCCTGAGTTGCCATTGCTGGGAGGGTTCCACAAACACGTGGAATAGAGGGACTGGCAGCATCCCAGTGGCAAACAGAGCAGAGCTCTGGGAATGTCAAGCACAGCCGAGCTCAGTGACACAGCCCTGGCAGCACCAGGATCCAGAGGTGGATCAGATACCCTAGGGTGGATATAGAACTGTGTCTGTGCAGGACCCAGCTGGACCTCCAACCACAGCTTTGTGTGCAAGGGCCCAAATATTCCATGGGCTCTTCCTTATTTTCTCATTCCATGTTCTCTTCCTAGCAATGGGCTCAAAGAAGGACCAACAGCAAAATACTAAAATATGATGTGGAAAAACATCCAGTGGCAATGACAGAACAGACAGTCTTAGTTAGTAAATGTGGTGGTTAATGTGTCTCCCTGCTCTGTCCTCCTTTTCCTGTACAGCACTGACATCCTTGGGAAGGCTGATCCTAATTAACTAATGATGAGAATGTAGTTAAAACACATTTGGCCTCATGGGGACACACACTCATAACTGAAGCAACTCCAATTCCATCTGGAGACAAGGGGTATTGTCTTGAGCAATCAAGTTACCAGGACTTCATGTCAGACAGACCTGCCTGTGTGTGCTCCCAGCCCATCCTGACTGCACAGAAAACCAGTCCCTTTGCTGGGATTTTGCTCTGTACCTGGGCCAGGGGGAGAGTTGCAAGCCCTGACTGTGGATTTTAAGTGTGTAAGTGTGAAAAATACCTGCCTTTAGTTTCACCAGACAGCTACAGGTGTTCCCTTAGTACAAAGATTAATCAAAAGGAGTCGTGCAGATGGGCTGTGAGAAAAGTGCTCTTGTGAAGTTTTTATATCAGTTTTACATTCCAAAATTGATTCAGATAATCATCTGAGATTTTTATGTGCTTAACTGAGCCTTCAAGCCTCTGATACTGGGGTAACATTGTGAAATGTATTTATCACACACACAAACACAGCAGTAAAATTCCTGGCAGCTTTGTGCTCAAATACCAGTGTTTCCTGGGAGAGATTTACCTTGTAGGGGGAACAAATTCAAGGTCAATGTCTCACTTAGCTCCAAAGCCATGCTTCTTAAATTCTTAATAGGACTTTTCAAAACCAGGCTATTTTATTCAGGATCTTAGAAATGAAAGAATGAAAACCAAGCCTGACTTTCCATTTGTGCTCTCCAGTTTGCAGTTTCCTTAGTGAAGTCAATGGAGCTACCCAGACATTCACCAGCTGGGTGTCTGACTCTCAGGCTCCAGAAATCATTGCTTCTTTTAACCAGAACAATGGCTAAACTGAGCATTACAGAGTCTTTGCTGCAGTTATGATTTACTTTGCTCATCACAAACACGCTGCAGATAAACACTTAATTTGCAGCATTATGGATATCAGAGGGGGGACTTACTTTCCCTGGTCACAGATTGAATTTATCATTGGGATGATAAATCAGTGAAAAGCACCCTATGGACTGAGCAGAGGGCAGGGATCAGTTGTTCCATCTAAATGAAACATCCCTCTCCTTAATGGCCTCTGAGTTTGCCTCATCCTTCCCACTGTGTCCTTTGGCTACAAGTGATCACTAAGGCTTTTGGATTGGACCTTCAGCTTTGCTTTTGGATGCACACAAAATAATCATTTGTGAAAACAATTTCCCCATGATTAAAGATCCGCTGCTGCTAAAAATATTTAAAGCAGGAATCATCCCGAATAATAGACTTGGCAACATGCAACAGAGATGACAGAAATTGCTGGCACAGTGCAGAAAACAAACATCAAAAGACAAAATAGCATCAGACACTGTGAAGCACTGGAATTTTTTCCCTTTTGCTCGTGCCATTCTGCCAAGGTTGTTTGTGCATCCTTGTGTAATTCCAGCTAATGGCACCAATTCTTTAATTCAAGATATTCTTTGAAATCTCCCTGGGATGGCACCTACACTTGTGTGCCCCTCATTCTGCTCCCGTTGTGAACCACCCTCTTGGTTCTAAATGAAAACCCACATTCAGCAGCAAACTGTCAGGGCTGTTCTATTTTGCAGCTTTTATTCCACTTAATTTGCCTTCTTTTCTCCCCTAAATAAATGTGGAATTAGCAACGTGGCTTGTTCCTCCCTCCAAGGGAACTCTCTCAAGACCCATCTGCTTGTTATCACTTGGTCACTGCTGTCACCAAGCTGCTCTTTATTGATAACCCAGCCAATAATTGGTTCTAATGGATGTGATTGGAAGGCTGATGAAGGGCCTGATGCAGAGAAGTTTCCTGGATTCTTCCTCCCTGAGGGCGGATGATCTCCAGCACCAGCTCAGGGCTGGCAGCACCACATTCCCCAGGGAAGCCCTGGCACTTGGCAGGATCAGGTTGTGTGTCAGTGCTGCTATCCATCATTTTTCACAGGGCCTAAATCCCCTGGGCAGGGCTGCAAACCTGCCTGGGGCTTTGCAATCACCTGGAAAAGGAGCAGCTCATCCCAAACCCCCCGGACACCTTCCCAGGGAGAACAAGGAACACACAGCCAGTGTTCCAGGGTGAGCTGCCCATGGCTCACGTCCCTCTGCAGGCCCCAAAAAGAGACTCAGAAGGGGCCTGACAACACGAGGATGAGAGCACAGCAGAGATCAGACAAGTTTTTGTGGAATCAGCTCTGTGCTCAGTGTTCCAGTGTCAGAACCCACGGGAAGGGAGCGGAGCAGTGTGAGATGAACCAACACAAATGTGGGTTTGTCCTTTCCGCCCCAGGGAGCTGATCTTTTGTGGCTGTGGAGGGGCAGATCCTCTTGGTTTCTATCATTGCCTCAGAGATGGGGGAGGGAATGAAAAGCAGGAGATGGAACAGGCCAAATCTCATGTCTCTTAATTGCATTCCTCTGAGCATTCTACACAGGTGAACTACGAGAAAAACATAGAGATACTTCAAATGCCATATGCACACAGGGCTACATCTTGGGAGCCTTTCCAATTAAGGGGTCTCAGAAGAGTCTGTAGAAACTGCTAAGAGGGGCAGGGCTGCAGAGGGTTTGGCAGGAGCTGAGAAAACCCCTTTGGGGAGCTGGGGAACAGCAACGGCATCAACTGCATCAAAGTGAGTGTGGGAAGAGGGAAAGACAGAGGAACATCAGAGAGGTGAGGCAATGACCTTGCTCAGAGCTAAGCAGACTGAAGGATGGTGGTGCTCAAGGACTGCACTCCCAGGAATATCAGGGCTGAACGTAAAGGGACCAACTGACAGGACTGGATGCGACCGTGAAATGCAAAGAGGTGTTTGGCAGGTTGTTGATCTCTGCGGCTCCTGTGGACACTGAGTACAGAGGATCAAGGCTGGGGTCGTGTTTACACTCACACACAAATACCTACAAAAGCAGAGGATTTGGCCAGGTCTGGCTTAAAGCTGGCAGGAGCCCCGGGGGAGCTTCTTGACTGGCAGCCCTGGTTTGGTACAAGGCTGGGGAGCACCTTGGACAGGCACAGGGCAAGCTGTTCCCTGGCTCTGAAAAGGCACAGAGCTGAGACACCTGAAAAGCACGTGCAGAGCCCATCAGGCCGTGTCAGCTGCTCCTCAGCACACGGCAGGTCCAATTAGGAGTGGGAACTGTGCAGCCAGTGCCTGTGGAAAGCTGGTGGGGTTTTTTTCCAGGGTCAGAGGATAATGACCCCGAAAGTTTAAAGACCTTCAACACAGCAGTAGAGCAGCCCTGCCAAATCCTGCTGTCAGTTTGAAGGCTTGTTAGCAACACTCCTCTGGTTTATCTCCGTGTGATTAGTGAGTTTCCAGGCTTTTAGATCCTGTGGAAGAGCGAGGGATAACAAGGTTTGATTTCACCTTCCCCATATTAAAGCAACAGCATTTTTACTCCATTTACTTTGCTGTTTGGGGTTTTTGTTTTGTTTCTTAGTGGGAAAAGCTGTTCTGGTCAGGAATCTCGCTTTCTGAATGCACTGACAGTAATAAATGTATCCAATTATTTCTACAGGATTTTTTTAAATTCACTGGTATTTGTGCAAACACTCCCACATACACACAGAGTTATACAGGGATCAGATTCTTAAACAAGCATAATAACTGTCTGTGCAGGCACAGGCACCCTCTATAGATAAACACAAACCATCAGCACAGCCATGGGAGCACACAAAGCCCCGGGATGATGCCACATGGATGGGCGTGCATAGGAACATTCCTGCAGGAACACAGGAGCTCAGGGCATGTGCCCAGCAGAGCTTATCAGCACAAGCATCCCGTCTGCACACTCGTGTGTTTGCACAGCCACCGGAGGCAGCTCAGACACCACGTCCTGTAAGCAAGAGGGGAAGGTTCAAAACGTCCTTTTCGGAGGAAAAAAAAAATAAAATCCCTCCTTGCTCTTCACGGAGCTAATTTTTCTAATTAAAATGCTCCTGGTCAAACGCATAACATTACCACGAATTTATTGCCAGGTGGAAGGATAGGAATTAGAGGTGGGAGAACCCGCGGGAGCCCGGCTGGGTGCTGGCAGTGCCCCCAAAGCTGTGTGCCCTCAGCCCATCACACTCACGGTTTCTGCGGAGCTGCCACGGGCTCCTGCCATCCCCGGCCCCGGCAGCCGCTGCATTCCCCTCCGCCGCCCCCGGGTGGCGACCGGCGCCGCAAACCCCGCGGAAAACCCAAAACCGGCTTTAAGGCAGGTGTGAGATCGGCTCTGACATCGGGCGGGGTGAAGCTGGCCATGGTTTCTATTCCAAAGCCTCGTGTGTGCCTTGGCCGGGAGCGTTTGGGTCCCCGCGGCTCTTCGGGCAGAGCTTTGGGCTGGTCCCTGGTGTTCCCTGGGCGGGGTGGGATCAGAAATGCCACAGACCCTCTCCCAGACCCTCCTGTCACAGAAGAACCTGCAGCTGCTTTGGTTCGCAAAGCCCTTGGCACAGCCCAGCATCACCTGCAGGCAGAGCTGGGCGGTGAGACCAGACCCAACCCAGCCCCCTCCCTAGCAAAGTGCCCAGTTCTCAGGCTGGATGGATATTTAGTGCCTGCCCAGGCTCCAGAGCTCCTGAGCAGGACTGAACATCCCTTCAGAGGCACCAGAGGTGCTCAGAAAACAGCCTCAAATATCAGACCTCAAATATCAGCAGGGGTCAGGAATGTCAGGACATTAATGCCAAGCAGTTTTAGGGAGCACAGGTTTCCTTCAGTGAATGTTAATGGCTGATTTCTGGTCAGCAGGTAAAGCAAGGGGTCAAGCTCCTTGTCCCTGTATCCCATGGTACCAAAATTGCTGTTGTTCCTAACCAGCAACAAAGGAGGAAAGTTCAGAAATTAAAGAGGTCACAGCGGTGAAGTTCTGGGTAGAAAAAGTCTAAATAGAACTTGAAAAACACGGAAAGTGAAAAAAAAAAATCCACACTGTATCTCCTCCAAAAGCAAATGCTATTATAATTTTTAAATCATTTCCTCGTGCTGTGACGCCCACAAGGAATTAGCTGACTAAGCCATTTCTACTCATTTATTTCAGAAATTTGTCTCATGAATGAATTGCTTGTCTTCATGAGGACAGAAGACACAAGGACACTGAAGGTAGGAGGAGTGTGGAAGTGCAACAAGGTAAAAGGGGGTTCTGTAATGAAAGAGGGAGAAGAATGAGAGATTTTATGTATTAAAAGAAGGAATACAATAATGCAGAACTACACACGTGGGCTACTGGCCTTGCACCTGGAGGAGAATCCATCAGGATTCCCTGAATTTCCAATTCCAGCCTCTGCTCATGGTTGACCAGCATTTTCTAATTGCAGACTTTGGAGTAAACCTCACCCTAAATTTTAGGGAAATACCTGCAGCAGAAAAGCTTTCCTTGTAAAGATATTTATCCATTAAGAGCTGAAAATTATTTGAGTTTTGCTTAGTGAAATTCATGGATGTTTTTACTGAAATAGTCCCAAATGATCACAGTAGTAATTTGTTTTTAAGTGATACAAATGAACACATCCAAGAAATGTGGCTGGTAAAAGATGGAAACAGATGAAATCTGCTGCAGGGTTTGGGTTTTTCCTTTCATTAGAGATGTAGAAAAGAAATATAAAATGGCAGGTAAGTGGAGGAGCAGGCAGGTCAACACAGTTATTTATGATTCCTGTGTTAATTTTCCACATTTATTGGTGGTTCCATGTAAACAGCTTCCAAAATGGAAGGGAATTGTATTCCCTCCCTTTCAGAATCCAGAACCCTGCCACTATCCACCTCTGAGGGGTGGGAATGGCAAACCACTGCGGACTGACCCCTTCCATCCTCTGCATAGAAATGCTTTATGATTCCTTTAGTCCATTCTTACCTTCTCATCCTTTGATTGAAGTAAAAGCTGATCATCAGTTAAACATCCCTTAACAGCTTCATAAGCCAAAAACGCATCTCTTGCCTCAGCATTTCCTTAATGAATGTGGAAAGCTCTCCTCACTCTGAGTGTATGAGATTGATAAAGATTCTATTTACTTTTTTCCCCTTATAAGAACTTAATGAGACAAAATTGGTGGCTCGTAATCAGGCATTGGCCTTTTCATCTCCCCAGGTTTTATTTACAAAAGCTTATTAGAGCGGAGCACACTCAGTGATATGCAGAGATAACTGGAGTGTTGCTTAACGATCCCTGGCAGGCGGCACAGGCACAGAAAATGAGACAGAAAAGGTGATTAAAGAACAGACACAGCCCTGCCCCCGAGTGCTGCCCCTGGATCTGGGCATGGACCCACCGGGGATGTGCAGCTTCCCAGGCTGCTGCAGTGCTGCTCTGAGACAGCACTGGGGGATCCCAGGATGGTTTGGGCTGGCAGGAAACAAGGATCATCCAGTGCCACCCCCTGCCATGGGCAGGGACACCTCCCACTGTCCCAGGTGGCACCAACCTGCCCTTGGACACTCCCAGGGATGGGGCAGCCACAGCTTCTCTGGGCACCCTGTGCCAGGGCCTGCCCACCCTCCCAGCCAGGAATTCCCTCCCAATATCCCATCTCTCCTGCCCTCTGGCAGTGGGAAGACATTCCCTGTGTCCTGTCCCTCCACCTCTTGTCCAAAGTCTCTCTCCATCTTTCCTGTTGATTCCCTTCAGCCACTGCAAGGCCACAATCAGGTCACTCCAAAGCCTTTTCCAGGCAGAACAATCTCAATTCTTTCAGCCTTTCAAGGCGTGTAACCCATGACATGGAGGCTTGAACAGCTCTGGACCCACCTGAGGCACAGCAGAGGCACCTTTGCTGTCCATTCTATCTGATTTTCCAGCTTCAACACATTCTCAGTGTGAAAAGAGTGGTAACTACAGATAAGAGTTGCTCTGTCCCTCAGTTTTCCCCTCTGTAAAATGGGACTAAAAAAGACCCAACTCAAACTTGGCCAACCTTTTAGAATATTATTAAGAACAAGAAGTGCAAGGAAGGACTGGAATTCTGCAGATAGAAAAGTCATAAAGGGTTTCCACCAGGACTTTCTGCTTTTTCCCAGCACTGCCAGTTTTCCTTACAAACAGAGAAATGCAGTTGCTCCTTCTCCCTCGGTAATTTGCTGCTTCAGTTTCATCCTGATAAATAGAAGCACCGCCCTTGCACAGGAAGCAATCACACCACACACAAACAAGCACTCCTGGTAATTAAACTACTTCCAGCCCCGTTCCCTGTTCCCTTTCAGCACCACGTGAGGGGCTGTTGGTCTTTGGCACAGCTCAAGCAAAGGAAGCAGCAAATGTTCTTGCAGGAATCCACTTGCAGGAGGAGGGGGAGACAGAAAGGGTGAAGCTGAACATATTTATTCAGTCTTTGGAGCCAGTGCTGTTCCTTGAAAATAAATACCTGAACAGGGAGCAGATCTCCAGGCAATTGTCCAGGTGCCTGTTTTGATAGAAACCTGTCAACCCACTTGTAATATCAAGTGCTCTGTGCTGTCTCCAGATGTTCCTCCAGTGCTCCAGCTGTGCTCAAACTCACATCTTGCTCTGCCGTTCCCATCTGAAAGGGGAGTTTCTGCATTAGAGGAGCAGCCTCTTGTGCTGATTGACTACAGAAAAGGGAGCTGAAAAGAGGATACAGTTTGAATACTCAGAATAAAAGGAGAGAAAGAACTTGAGCCACCTCCCTCTTACAGCACATTGTAAAGTTTGCCTCATAATTAATATGTTGGCACAAGGGAGGCATTTTCCAGCTCCAGCACGTGCTCCATATGGAATGTCATGTGTGTGTGCCAAAGTTCAGTGTTACCCCCCTGAACCAGAGGACACAATTCCTTTGAATTGTGTGTTATTGGGAGGGTGGGCAGGCCCTGGCACAGGGTGCCCAGAGAAGCTGTGGCTGCCCCATCCCTGGGAGCGTCCAAGGGCAGGTTGGAGCCACCTGGGACAGTGGGAGGTGTCCCTGCCCAGGGCAAGGGGTGGCACTGGATGAGCTTTGAGGTCCCTTCCATCCCAAACCGTTCCGGGATTCCATGATCATAAATTCTTCCAGCTTGGCTCTGTCCTTTTAATTTGTACAGAAGGACTTTGCCCTCACTGGTCAGGGTGGATACAAACCACAAGGAAAGGTGCAAACACCCTTCCCTGGTGAGGCCAACCCAGGCTGGCAGACCCAGGATTGTAGTTGGTTCCTCCCTGACCCCCCTCTAAACATGTGTTGCTGAAAATCAGGGTCTGTGGCTCTGTGCCCAGGGCCAGACACACTGTGGGAGTGCTCTCAATTTGCATCTGTCATTATCTTTTGTGTGTGCCGGGGTTTAATGTGCAATAAATGGAAATGGGCGATGTATATTCTGCATTTTATGAGCTTTCACTTCTCCTTGGCATCACACATGGCCATTATGTCTCACAAAGAGCTGCTTTCTGCTCTACCAGAAAGGCCTCAGAATGGAGGTTTGTTGCATTGTCACCGGGTATTTTCTTCTAAGAAATCAAGAGTAATAATTTGCAATTATTAATGGAACCGTAAAATAACTTTGCCCATTGTTTTTAACCACCTTTGACTTGAGAACTTTTCCAGCTTGTCCATAACTGAGCTGAATAGTTTAGGCCCCCTAGCCTTCAGGTGTCTCCTGCTTTTGGCCCAAGATGGCCAGAACACACATGAGCAAATTGTGTTCCCATAATCCAGCAGAAATGGGCATTTCTATGTAGTTGTGCTCATAGTTTCTACCTTAATTAGGAAATGTCCTCTGTCTGACAATAAGTAACAGAATGTTCATCTTCTAAGCACAAAGGGAAGAAAGGGTAACACACAAACCCAGGGCTTGCTATTGGGCTGGCTCCAATTCCTTTTCCTTCCTTGGTGTACGTGGGAACAAACCCAAGATAAATAACAGCACTGAAGCAGCAGAGATTTATTTGACTACAGTTTATTTTTCTTTTTGTTAATTTTTTGACCAGTGTTTGCCAGGGTGTGGTGATTTCTGCCTGGGAACACACAGGAAAGCAGGACAAACAGACTGAACTAAGGATCCTGAGTTTCCAAGGTTTGGCCCTAGCACACAATCCCAGCTTTCCCCCCCTGCCATCAATGGTTCTTGTTGCACCAGGACACTCATTTACCCACCACACAGTGCAGCTCTTACCTGTTCCCTTCCACCTTGGGTTTGCTCCTCAAACTTTTGGGCACTTATTTCTTCCCCTCTGGCTGTGACAGGGACTCCCTGCTGTAAGGGCCTGACCCTGGTGTCACAAGGGCTGCTGTGTCCTGGCTCCTGCCCTTTCCTACAGCAGGAGGAACTCGACTTCAGCTCAGTTCCCTCTCATTAGAGGCAACATTTCCTGCCTCCTACACTGGGTTTTGATTTCTTTTGATCAGCTCTGAAGTTTTCACCTTGTCCTTCCAGCAGCCAAGGGAATCAAGCCCAGTGAGAGGCTGGAAATTGGGAACACATCAGTTAAATCAGAGAGTACAGTCCAGGTGGGGGATCTTTTTCCCAGATCAGACCTGTACAAAGCCTCACACACTAGTTAAAAAAATCATCTTTCCATTTTGAGGACCTGGACAATCCCTAAGAGATATGTAATCCCCTTCTTCCTTTGGCCCTGATTAATCAATATTTGTTAACAGGTATTACCAGTAAATATGGGCTCTGGATCTCTGGGGTGGACTGGAACAGCAGCTTAAAGTTAAGCATTTGATCTTTGCCACAAAAAGGTCTGAGAAGGTGTTCAGCTCTCCTTTCCCATGGAAATAGGATGAGAGATCAGATCTCAAATGTGGCCCCAGCTGGGACTTTGTGCAACAATTATTTAACCATCAAAACTTCAGCCACTGTCAGTGTGCTCAGGTCACTCATCCAGCTATAACAGAAATTGGCTCAAGTATCAAGGGCATTCTTGACACAGAGAGGTCAGTTTTCTCAGTTGGCACCCAGTGACACCACTGGAAATAGTTATTATTGAAATAAAACTGATTTTAAGGGTCTTTGTAAATTACTTACTTTATGGGTCTTGCAATAAAACTGCCAAATAGTTTAATCATACACTGAAAAAGGGAAGAACAAGTGAGTAAAAAGGCAGCACATTGTGAAGGAGGGTGAAAAAGCCACCAGGAATCCGTGGTTTCAAAGCCAGTTGGGACAGCCCAGCAAGGAAAGCACAGGGCAGGGGAGGGATCTCAGTGCTGGGAGCTGCTCCCACCTCCCTCCCTCCCTCCACACTCCTGTTTGCAGCTCTGCTCCCACACAGCCAGGAAAACAGCCTTTCAGCTCAAATTCTCCTCAGGGACATGTCTACCCTCCTCGATCTCCTTATTGGTCCTTAAAATAAAACTTAAAAAACTGTCATTTGTGTATTCTCACAAACATTCAGGTCTGGAGTTAAAAACCATACAAACAGCTCATATGTATTAGGACCAAATAAATTCATTTAGCACTTCATGCATTTCATCTTTGATCAGGGTGTTTCTGCTGGAAGGATATTCAAATTAAATCAAAGCCAAAGAGATAAAAGCTGGCTGGCTCTGGCTGATCCAACCATCCAGGGAAAAAGTACATATTTTATTCCTGCATCTGGGTAACGATGAAGGGAAGCAGAACAACTGAAGGAAGAAAACACAACAGGGTCCCACAGGTGGGATCCCTCTCTCTACAAAAGTCTAGGGCAGTATCTCTGTGTCCAACTCAGATCTGCTCAGATGAGAAGGATAAAACCTTAGGAAACCATGGACCTGCTGGAGCAAGTCCAGAGGAGGCCTTGGAGATGCTCCAAGGA
>VXBA01002727.1:312595-435631 GCA_013399895.1 Serilophus lunatus
CAGGGCAGGGGGTGGGACTGGATGGGCTTTAAGGTCCCATCCAACCCAAACCATCCTGGGATTCCATGAAAGTCACTCCAGTGCACAAAGTTGTCAAACAAACTGAAACACTGACTCTTGTTCTCAGTTGCAGGGAAGCCCCAAGAGCAGCAGCCACTTCCTGAGACAACACACGATGGAAAGGTCAGCAAAGGAGTGGGGCTGGGATCCCACTGTTCTCATCCTCTGTGGGCCAGATTTGGAGCCTTAATATCCTTCCCTTCTCTCACATCCTTTTATAACTCAATTATCTCTTAAAGTACTTATGAAGATTAACCACCAAGTGTGAGACCTGCACAAATAGAACAGAAACAATAAAACAACAATGCAAAAGCTTTTTACAAACATTATGAATAGTTGGACTTTAAACTTGTCTCTTAATGGCTCTACCAGTGCAGGAGAAGAGAAAATATAATATAGAATTGATACCCCATCTCAAAACGAAAATCTTAGAATGCATTTAATATCAAATACAGCTCTCAATAAGCACCTTTCAAACAAATGGTAAGTCAAAAGTGGGCTGCTGTCATTACATAGGCAATAGTTTAAAATGACAAATATATTTCAGCAAAGTTCTACTGTATTCCTTGAGAATCCATGAATCAGCATGAACTGGAAGTCACTCACTTGTCCCCAAAGTCAAAGTGTTAAATCCCTTCCAATTGTACCAGAATTTCCAGGAGCTCAAATTAACTGTGGTTTATCTTATAGTTAATCAAGCAAATTATTAAGAAAAACATGGTAAAGCTATGGTAAATTTCAATTTTAATTATGACTTTCCATGGACAAATTAAACAAGGAGCTCTTTTCCATGACCTTACAACCACTGGTCAAGGAAATCCCAACCCCAGCCCTTCCTCTCCAGGAGGAGGAGCCAGTCCAAGGCCACTGCAGCTGCTTTTGAAAGGACACAGAGGCAAGCAAAAAAAAATTATATAGTCAGTCTTGCTAAATTAGTTTACCTAAAATTGTATGTGTGAGTGATTTTAATCAAAATCTAATTTCCCCTCTTTTTAGAGTAACTGAAATGAGATTTTTCTAATTTACTTTTCGCGGTTCAAGTTTCTCATAATTCTTCTGTGCCCGTGACAGCGCCGTGAACAGCGTCTGCTGCTACAAAGCATTAAAAAAAATTAGATTTTCAAATTGATGTGCTAAATTAAAAATGTTTAATGTTTCTCATCAAAGGCACAGGAGTGTGCACAGGGCCTTTGGTACAGTTGGAGGCATAAGACTTTTTTCATCTGTTTCTTTAATTCACAGCACAAGGCAACTGTGCTGTGAAAATTAACAAGCTACAAGCAAAAAGTGTTGTAAAATAGTGTCTTCAGAGAAACTACCTTTTAATTTCTTCTCCTCCCCGTTGCTGCTCTGACCTTAAGGATGTCATAATAAAAATAGGTGCTGTTTCTTAGTAACTTCAGATGGAGTTTTACCCAATTCCTTCAGAGCATCTGAGCCTCTGGGTAATTTTAATTCTCTGGGCTTTACTTGCTAATTCCCATGTTTTAAGAAACCACATTATTTCTGTAAATTGACTCAAATTATTAATACATTCAAAACCAGGCTTCTGACTCCAGCAGCTGCTTGTGAGGAAGCTCAAAGCTGGGACCGCTGGAGCAGCTGCTGACTCGGTGTGTTTGGGATGTTTCAGAAGGAAGGTTTAACTCACAGGAAAGTCCTCAGTGCTGTGCCTGGCAAGACAAGGAGCCTGGAAACATGGAGCAGCTTGGCTGTTGACCTTGGATTTGCACTGAGCACAGCTGGTGAAGGAGGAAAGGGAGAAGGGCCTCGAGGAAAGGGCTCCACACGAGTGGCCAGCACTGCCCACATGGATTCAGAGCATGTTTTCCTTGCAAGGGAAGCAAACCAAACACCGCCAATGCCCCCTGGCCCCTCATTCAATCACAGCACTCTTTGCAAATAACAAATGAGAAGCACATTCCCTAGATTTGCATGAATATAATTGCTTTGATTTAAATGCATTTCTTCTGCAGGGGCCAGGCAGGAACAAAGCCTTCTGGTGAGACAAGTGCCACCAAAGAGAACACCATGTCTTTCTGAAGCCCAGACTGTGTAAGCATGAATAAAAGGCTGTTCTCTCTCATGTCATCCTCAAACACTGAAGGAAACACCCAGAGGAGGATCAGATCCTGTGTACAGCAGATACAAGACCACTGAGCCACTGCCTGTCCCTGCAGGGAGGGAGGTGGCAGCTTCACCATCTTTCCAGGAGGAACAGGAGCTTAAGAACTTTTCCCAGTACATTCAGAGCTAATCTGTTCCCAAAGGCTGTTTGCAGAGTTGGTGGCACAGCCCAGGTCCTGGGACAAGAATAGGGACAGCAGGGCAGTGCCAGGAAGGCTGCACTGGAGAGAAGAAAGGCAGGAGATCAAGCACAGAAGCAATGCCCTGTCTCTACAGGAGTAGGGAATTTCATTGGGGAAAATTAAAAAAATGCTATTATCCTCAGAAACAGGCTGTGCCCACTGCTAGGGAACAAGTGAATTGGACTTCATGATCCTCATGGGTTCCTTCCAACTCAAAATGTTCTGTGACTGTGACTCAAACCCCTTCACCCCCTGGGTTCCTGCCTGGGGCCCAGTGAGCACTTAAACCCTGAGCACACACAGTCTGAGCTGGGAGTGTCTCCATCCCATCCGGATTCATCAGCTGTAACCAAAACTGCAGAGCCTGGATGCACAAACACCCCTGCCCAGCTGGATCCCCTCTAAACAGCCATTCCCCATCCCTCCCTTCTGCTGCATTTGCAGGGGGAACACAACAGAAAAGCAGAAACCAGAATTAGAATTCATCATCAGCCACAGCTATGGATAAAATATGAGACCAGTGTGTCAATAGTTTATCCAAAATGCAGTTTGTACCTAAAAAGCAATTCCTTAATTTAAACTTTAACTTTTGACTCCAAATTCCGTGCAAACTCACGGCAGCTCAGCACAGTTTATCTGATTCAGAGAGAGGGAGGGAGAGAAACACACAAACACACACTCTGCCTTTCACAATCTGCACATCCTTCTGCTGGTAATAATTCTATTCATGTCAAACTGCCTGAAACAGTGTTATCCTGCAGCAGGGTGGGATAAAAACCCCCCCCACCAGACACGTGTTTCATAAAGCAGCAGAACAGATTCACACCCAGTGAGCTGGAAATCACGAACTTTGGGTGACTCAGGAGAAGGCTGGATCTCATTATGGGCCAAAACATCTCCTGCCACCTCCTTCCATCCCATGCATCACTGGCACATCCCATGGGTGGCTGGAGGGGGAAGAATGTGGGGGGCATGTTCAGTGCTAATAGTTGTAGAATGAGCATCAATGATGGCATTGAAAACAGCACCTGAGGATAATTTGAAAGGTGTAGTAGCAGAAAATTAAACCCTGTAAAATACTGTCTGGCAAATTAAAAAGCATAATTGATTCCATTAGCTCATTTTCAAAATTAAGTGTTGCTAATTGCCCGAGATAGTATTTACTTGGTACAGCCACTGTATCTAACTGGGTGATCTAAGTTTACATTATTGACAGGCAACTGAGGCAAAGTTGCTAAATGTTTGTTTTTCCTTCTGTTTAGCCCAGGATTTGTTTCCAGGATACACAGAACACACATCAGGCCGTCTCTGACCTTTCCAGTATCTAATTCCCATATGCAGCTGAATTTATCTGTGTGCAGAGATGTCAAAAGCTGAAACATCCTCAAACTCCTGGAAAATCACAAAAGGGGATTAATCTGGCCCAGACCTGCATTCTGACAGCCACAAACATGAACTGGTCTCACAGTTCTGAACTTCTGTCTTTAAAAACACCTGGGGCTCAGTAACTGCTCCCCAAGGTCATTTCACAAATAAACCAGGAATCAGACCATTTCATTCTTCCATTCTTCTCTATCATACATTAAGAAACCAGTTCAGTTTTGGTGCAAATTGCTTTGCACAACCCTGATGTGTTGATCAAGTTTCCAACACGAAGCCCAAATATAAAAAAGACCAACAAATGGTTTGAGCTTCACCTTGTGCAGGAGGTTTCACTTATCCCAAAAACATCAGGAATTTCTCCATCCATTGTGCCTTTCTTCCAGCACAGATGAGTGAGAACACTCTGCAACTGCTGAATTCACTAATTAATAGTATCTTACCCCACATGGACATGATCTGCTCTCACAGAGAATCTCCCCACTGAAAAGTCTCTGCTGCTTTCCGTGGCCAAACCAGGGGCTTCCAAACCTACAGAAATCAATTGGTGACATGTGAGAAGTATGGATTAAGTTTATAACTGTGTTTAGAGCACCAGGGGATGAATTATCCTAATTGGTGTATTAGTCTCAGTTACACAGAGTAATCACCACAGGCTGCCTCTGTTTTCATTAGAAATTTAATTAAGTTTATCAATGTTTAGCTTCTTTGGCCTTGTTTTCCACCACCTTCCCGAGGCCTTTTGTGGTTTTTTTTTAATCAATATTTTTAGTGATATGGGAGGGAAAGTTTTCTACACTGCACCCTAGTTTTAATTTTTCATTTTTCTCTCTTGCCACAAATCTGCTCAAAACGGGGATATTCTCACAGCCTCTGAGAGACATGAAGGTTTCAAGTTCTCTCAGTACCAAGGGTGGATCTTCACTGAGCATTTCTTAGAGCCCCAAGGCAGCTCAGGCACATCCAGAGCATCAACTCTGCAAAGCCCAAACCCTGAACAAAGTCAGATATCTCTGGTGGTGCCCATTTACATCAAGCCACCTCCATCTCTTCCACACACCTCAATCCAGAGCAGCAGGTCCTTCCCAAGTGTTTTCAGGTCAGACCATCTCAACTCACAGACCTCAAGCCACTGCACCTCCAGTTTTAAACTGAAGCAATGGAGCTACACTGATTTATAGAGCTCAAAGATCAGGCTGCCACACTCCTGGGCAGGAAGGGAAGAGGCTCCAGTCCTGGGGGAGTTATTCCCAGACAAGGAAAGTGTTCTGCTCTAAATTCTGGTGATGCTGCTCCTTGCATGTCTTACCACAATGTACTGCCAGAAAAAGCCCTCACTCAGCCCTCCCACCCCAAACCTAAACACCCAGGGCTGTGAACACAAGAGGAATGGGCTGAAGGCAGAGTTTTAATCTGGGGTGGCTGTTAAAACACAGCCTGCAGTCAATTCTCATCAAATGGGATAAACCATGACATGCTCCTGGGCAAAGTGACACAGGTTCTGGTGCATCATCTTCCTACACAAGCCCCAGGGACTGAGGGATCTGGGGCACTGCAGGACTTGTTAACTCCTCACTGGGTGAACCTCCCTGTGCCACCAGCACAGCCCCAAGCAGAAAACATACACTGACACTCCTTAATGTGTGTCATTAGTGTGAGAGGGACCTTCCTGGATGACTCCAGGCAGGGACCCCCGACCACTCCATCACAGGCAAGGTCCTTGCCCGGGAAAGACACGCTTTCCCTTCATTACATTTAATATATTTCTCATTATACAAATCTGCCAGTGCAACAATAAGTCTTGTTCATAAATCACTTTGCCCTTTCGCTTCACAGCCTTGGAGAACTTTCATCAAACAAGACATAAATGGGACCTGTAAGACAGGAGGTCAGAGCAGCCCTAACTAGATATTAATATCTATTCCTTAAGCTTATTTTAATAGCTCCTGTAAAACAATGGCAGGTACTTCCTTCCTCCCCTTCTTCGTGTTGGTTTTTTTCAGTCTCAAAGGATAAGGAATGAAATGAATAATTAGATTACTGGGGCTTACTGTTTGTATTATAGTAGAATCAAGAAAGGCCAAATCCTTGTGTTTGGTGCTGTACATTAAACCTAATTAATATCCCAAAGTAGTTTCTTAAAATTCTGATGGAAGTTTTCCAGGAAACCTTTCTGCAAAAAAAAATAAATTAAAAAATTGTATCTTAATGCAAACATTGCTGGCAGTTTCCAGCAGCACTCCATGCACACATAAAAAAACAACTGTATTTGCTCTTGGCTTCTTCACTACGATACACATCTGCATGTTTGTGTCATGACAGTGTATCAGTTATTCTACAACATCTGGAGGCAAGGGATTGTGAATCACAACAAAACTGTTCCCTAAAACATCATCTTGCTTTACACAAAAGCACCTTAGAGCTTCTTCCCTGATGATGTTCTTAAATAAAACAAGAAAATTAAAGAGCTGAGAATTCAATTCTTCACAAACTCCACTGCCACAATCCCAAGTGCTTTTATTTTAACACAGAGCTTATGTTCTAACCCCCACTGAGACCAATCCACCCTTATTTTTATCGGTGCTTCATTAAAATCTAGTGTTTCCCCAGAAAAGCAGAGTCCAAACTCTAGAAACAGCACTTGTGTTTCTGTCCAGCTGCCCCAGACCTGGGGAGAACCAGGGGCTCTGCCCAGCCCCAGCTCCATTTCCATGAACTGTTCCATGAAGCTGAGCTCCAAACCTGGACTCTTGGACCTCATCTGCCTGTCTGGAGCTCAGCTCAGCAGGAAATGCCACGACAAAAGATTAATTTTCACTACTTCTGGTCATTGTTAATGCTCAGCTGCACTAACTACCCCTTTGTCACAGCCTGCTGAGGCGCCATCCCACAGCTCCACCTACTTCTCTCAGTTTCTACTGCGTTTCCTGGGGGAATAAAACCTCATCCCCTTATTTATCTCAACCTTTCTGTTATGCATGGACAAGTTATGGGCTGCTTCCATCTCCACGAGTCATTTATCTCTGGATTTACTGCCCAGCTCCATCTCCCACTCTCAGTCCAGAGCAGGTTTCCTCCCCAAAGGACTGACACAAACCCAGCCCAGCATCTGCAGCAAGTCTGACAAACAGCTCTGTCCCTCTGACCTCCTCTCCAGGGTTATTTCTTTGGCTAATTAAGATGTAAGATCTCAGGAAACCTCACTCTGGTGTGAATGTTCTCACACTTGCCTTCTCCTCCTATTCCTGCCTCCACTTTCTCCAGGCAAGTGTGTAACAGATCCTTGCAGCTCCCAACTACTGGCAGAAACCCCTTGGAGTATTGTTTGGATTTGTAAAAGAACAAATCAGAAAGACCTTTAGGCTCCATAAGGATGTAAACCATGTGTGTTTGAGAAGGAAGGAAAAGTCCTCCTTCAGGCACAGCAGCAGTAGTTGTTACTCATCCATTCCCCTTTTTGCTTTTTATTTGGCTTCTCTTAATCACTTTTTAATGAAGATCAGTCCAGAATTTATGGAGGTATCTGACACATCCACATGCCTGAGATATCTTCACATTTTGGTTTGCAGGTGATGGTCCCATGCCATTTCTATCAGTCTGTCACCCCTCACCTGGGCTAAAGCTGGGGTAATAAAGCATTAATTAAATGATAGCATAAATAATTATTTGATAGCCAGTGTCTTTTAGTAGGAGAGTTAAGTTTGACTTTCACAGGGAGAGGAATTGACTGAATTCTCTTGTAGTTTTGATCACAAGTCAGAAACCACACTCAGCTGTCAAAGGACTGTTAGGGGAGTTATCACAAAGGGATAAAAGGGTGGGAGTAGGGAAAGATCTCCCTTGCTCAGGAATGTTTGTACATTTTAAGTGACAGTTTGAAATGTTACAGAGAAAATGCTTGACTGAATCTTGCATTAACTTCCTTCAGTTCTAATAAAAAGGCTGGTGAGGAGAATGTCCTGACAATCTCACCACTACAGTTATTGGATCACAAATTTAAAGCTTGTACTTTCAATTAAAAGCAATTAGACAGAGCACAGTAAATACTCAGTCCATGAACAGCGTGGTGTCTTTTAGGACTCCACCTTATCAGAATTGTACTCCACCAGGCAGAGAAAGCCTTGTTGGTCTTTTACTCCCCTCTTCCCATAACAATGAAAGAGCCACTTTGTGTGATCCACTCCCATTAATAATAATGGGGAAAATCTCAATTTTCTTGGAACTGGATTAGCAACTGCTCACTTTTATTAAACTCCAGCAAGAACACCAGTATTATCAAAGAAGCAAATGCTTCCAAACTGAAGAGATTCACTAAGAAGATTTACCTGTATATCCTCAGACATCATGAACTCAGTGAAGCACTGGGAGGACTTTCCCTCCCAACCCCAAACCCGTGGTCTCTAGTTTATGCAAACCAGGTAACATTCCCACCCACCTTCAAACACTGGTTGTCTGAACCACCTGACACAAATGAAGGGTCTCCTTACCACAGCAACACCCCCAGAAGGCTCCGAAATCCTTCACCACCACCTTCTATACATTTATGAACATATTTCTCCAAAGCACTGGGGAACTTTAAAGCCCTGGAAGTCCCAGAGAAAACATGAAACACTCACAAGAGTCAGAAAGTTATGTCTCCTTTTATCATCAGCAATGATTCCTGGAGTGTTCAAGAGCCAACCAGTGTCTCTGGAGTGCTGGACAGCCGTGCTTAATTCCTGTTTGTGCTTCATTTTTGATGCCCTCCCACCACAGCTATTTTTGTCCTTTACAAATATGGTTGCAATTTAGCAATCTATTGACTTCATGATTTTTTCTTTCATAAACACATTGTCTGCTGGATGCATAATTCAAATTCACACATAAACTGTGAGCTGTTTGCTTTAGCAACAGCTATAATTTACCATAACCTCAGCAGAAAGCCATTCTGTGCCATCTCCCTGCAAAGTGTAATTTAGCCTGGATATGCAATCTTCCTCCCTGCCATTCTAATAGAGGAGCTTGTTTGCTAAATAATCATCATAGAGTTTTGCTCAAAGCACCAGTTTTATGCAGAGTTGGGGGCTTTGTCCCCCCTCCTCCCTTTCTCCTTCCCCCTGCCACATGCAAAAGTTGCCAAGCTAAATGAACACCCTTTGGAAAGCTATTACTGCCATGTAGTTTTCATTTGAAAATGTCACAATAAAGCAATGTTCTTTGATGCTGAGCAGCACAACAGGTTACAGCATGATAAAAACAGCAAGCAAGATAAAATGATACATTAGAGGGGTCTAAAGGGCAAGAAAATTACACTTTTTAAAGCCTGAAGGGTTTTTTTTCTCCCCCTTTCCCTGTGCCCTCTTGGCACTCGAGTGAAAGCAGAGAGCAGAGCCCAAAGTGAGCCAATAACCCTGAGTTTTACCCCTCACCAGGATTCATGGGGCCCCTGGGAGCTGCTGAGGGCAATTAAAAATCAGACAGGGCAGGGCAGCCCATGTTTATTCAACAAGGGTAAAAACTGAGAGTCTGCCCTGGCACCTGAAGCTGAAGCCAGGGGCAGGTGGGAGCCCTTTTGGAGTGGTTTTTGTAGTGGGGTGGGAGCCAGACCCACCTGGGAAGGGACAGGGCAAGAAGGAGCAGGTTCGGGTGGGAGCGAGAGGAGATGCTGCCCCAGGCCAGGGATGGCTCTCACATAAGTAATCACTTCTCCTTTTAATTTAATTTTTCAAATTATGTTCTATTGTCTGTATATGGTGCCAGCCCAGTGCTGAGGCTGTGAGGGAACAGCTACAGCCCGGTAGGAAAATGGGGCCCTGGTGAGAAGCACCTGCTGTCCCCCTGGCAAATAACTCCATAAAATCTTAGACTCTCCCTGGATATCTCTATAAGTATCTCCAGCAGAACTTAAGCTCTGTGTCCTGGGAAAGGAGGAGTAATTCAAGTAATGGGATCTAAGGAAGTGTTGAAGGAGAAAAGCTGCCACTTTTGGTGCCAAATAAAACTCAAATGTCATCTGTTGCTGAGGGGTTTCTGGTCAATAGAAGGTCTTGAGCAGTTTTTGGATGAAAGGGGTCAGTGGTTTGCGGTGATGGTCTCTAGTGGCAAAAATAGTAGTCAGTAGTAAATAGTGACAGAAATAATGGGTTTGGGAGCTGAGGGATCCCTGTTGGCATAAAACCTGGCTCCTGCTTACCATCTCCATTAGCTGCTTGCAGTTAAAACAGAAATGATGAGTGTGCTGCAGTGTGCCTGAAGTTCTGTGAACTGTGGCTCCAGGGCAGGCTGAATCCTGGAGTTCTCAGGCTGCTAAATGAGGCCAAGGGGGCTCTGAGTGATGAGTCTTGTTCCAAACTCTTATTTTCTTTCTTCTGAGGAAAAGAATAATTCTCTGCTCCCCTTCCAAAAGAAGCAGGAGGCCTTTGCTGTCTCAATTTCCAACACCGAGTAGTGCTGGCAACCTTTCTGCAGTGGAGCTTTGCAGGAGGCTCCTGTGGAAGGGAGAGGGAATAAAACCCCTCAGAACAACCTTGAAAATCTACTGTCAATACAAAGGTTATGCAACTCAGAGACCAGACAACAGGGATTTCCAGTTACTCAAATGTCTAAGCTGACTATTGAAAAGCTTGTTGTGCCAAAGACTGCAGGAAGATGATCCCTTTCCCTGTGTCCTGGGAATAGTGAAGATTGTAAAAGCTCATTTCTCTATCTGGTATTTCCTGACCTTTGCAGCCTATTTTGTACTAACAGCGAAGATCAAGCTGAAGATGTGGAAGAGCTCTCAGATGAGCAGGTTATTTAGTCTAAAACTCATGTCACATCTGAGCTTTATCTTGTGCTTTAATATGGTTCCAACCTTGACTTTGTCACTTTGATTTTTACCTGTCTTTTTTGTTTGTTTATTTTGCTAGTCCTGACTGACCCCGGGTCTGCAGCAATTCTTGAAAGGAGGAAAAAAGTGTTTGACAATTGCAGTTTTGCCATTTCAGCCTATGAAGAAGTGATTTAAAACAACAAAAGCTGCAGTAGAGTTTGCTGGAGAAGGACTTTGATCATTGTGGAAATCTGCTGCTTTAATGGGAGGGAAACTCTGAAATAAGAACCCCAAAAATACTTAAAGTGAGGGAAGACCTGAATGTAGTTGCTATTTATATTTTTTATCTGCACCATTTCCTTTCTGCTGCTTCATAGTTCACTTGTGAGTGAAAGTCCATTTTAAAGTGCTCAAGAGGAAAAGCATTTAATGTTTTTTGCTGGTTAAATGGCAACATTTTTATTTTGGTGAGAGTGCTTTGGATACAGGCTGGGCTCGTATGTCAAGATTAGTGTTATGTTCCAAAACAGTTCATCCAGTTACAGAACCATTACCTCCCTTCTGCTACAAACTTAAACTGCATCATCACTAATCTAAGGTTGTGACTGTCCAAGAGGAGCAAAGCTGTTCCACAGAGGGGCTCCTGTTGGCTTGTAAATAGAAGCAGTGTCTAAAATCACTCTTCAGTACCACACTCTTTTAAGCTGAGACTTTTTCTGTGTTTTGCCTTGGCCAATACATCACTTTCCTCCTTCTGTGCTCAGCTCTTGGCTTGTCCTGGGTTCCAACTGCCTTGTTTCTTTGTGTTGGCCAGGAAGGAGGAGGCTCCAGCTGTGCAGCTGGGGCTGTGTGAGGAATTTGTCAATGTTAGAGACACTTTTATACCTCTTTAGTGCAGTTAACTGTGCACACGCTGGTGGGGCCATTTGTCTTATTTAGTGAGGTTTTAGTCCTGTGCATGTAACGTAGATTTACCTCTGGGATGGCTCTTGTGGGTGTCTCATGCTTTTCACCAGAGGTTCTGCAGCTGACTCGTTAGGATTTAATGCCAGCAGTGTCAATAATCATAAACCTAAGCTGGGGGGGGGATGCTGATGGCTTTGGGCTCCTCCAAGCAGTGTGATGGCCAGGAACTGTGTCCCATCCTTGTGAGCATTACAGGAATGACAGCACAGCAACACTGCACTCCTTTGTTAGTAGTGGGGAAAGCCAGCAAAAGCTGTGGTGTGTGAGCTTAGGAAAAGGTGTTGTCTGTCTTAGATGTTCTAGTGATCACAGAGAAAACCTGACTCATTTTTGTCTGAGAAGTTTGTTCTCGTGGGGGTGCAATGAAATGGGCTTTAAGGTTCTTTCCAACCCAGACCATTCCTTGATTCTGTGACTCTTGTGGTGATGAAACTGCACTGCTAACAGAGATTTATACTCTTCCAATCTCCCTGACCTATAAATTCACACAGGTGTGTGTGAAACAGCCCACAAAGGTTTTACCATGATGGGAGAGCAAAAACAGCTGAAGAATTTTAGGGTCTCATTTAAGCCAGGTTTGCCACTTCAAGGAGTGCCTGTGCTGTTAAAATGTCTCATTTCTTCCAAGAGGTTTGACTTTGAACACAGTTATAAAATTGGGTTTAGTTGTACTCGGATCTTAGAGGTAGAAGCAGGGGATGGAAAAGCAGCGTTTCTCAGAGCCCAATGTTAATTACAGCCCTGAGGTTGCTAAGGAAACCTTATCTGAAATGAGTACACAGCAATCAGGCTGGATGCTGATATTAAAGACATGCCGAGGAGATTTTCTTTGTCTTATTCGTCCTCTCCTGCCTGTGATAGGAGATTGATTTATATGAAGCCGTGTCAGTTTAAGGCTTGGGAAGGAATCATTCCTCTTCTGAAGTGTCCTGGAAGTGCAATAAGGGGTGGGGAGAACGCTGTCTTTTGTCACATCTGTTTTGAAAAAGGGGTCATGCTGACAACTTCCTTATTAAATTGAGTCCCTTATTTACTAATCCTGCCAACCTCTTTGACTGAAAGCTTTGGGGTTTTTAGACTACTTGTATCTCTAATGAGGAACCATAAAAGAAGGATGTTTTTTTTTTTCTCCTTTCCAATGAAGTATGACTTGCCTTGCTCGAAGTCAACAAGCCTTTATTACCTTGTCCTAAATGAGCAGTCACAGATTATGAATCTGCACCCAAAGTCAGGTTTTGCCTGTTGTCAAGTGCTTTAAAGATGAGCAGGAAGGGACTGTGAGAGTATTGAGACAAGGTGGAACCGAGTTCTGCTTGAAAATGATAAAAACAACCCTAGAAAAGAGAACAGTCTATAGCTGCCACCCTGAAAAGGTGGTGACTGACATGTTAAAGAGCATGGAAAGGGACACTTGTTCCACTCCAGATCTGGGAGTCTCGAGTTTGAAATTCTGCTGGAACAAGTGGCTCTCCTGTACACTGGAAGAATTCCATGCACTGAACTGTGCTATTGGAGATGTTGGTGCCTGTAGAGACAAGTGGCCTCATGTTTTGCTCCAAGATCTGGCCCCAGTTGCTGCTGAAGCTATGCCCTGTTCATCCAGCCTGCATCTACTTCTGGAGTAGCTCTCACTACTAGAATATGTGTTGCCATAGGCATGTGCAAATCCCAAGTGTTCCTGACTCTGGGCATG
Source organism: Serilophus lunatus (assembly GCA_013399895.1). Classification (NCBI taxonomy): domain Eukaryota; kingdom Metazoa; phylum Chordata; class Aves; order Passeriformes; family Eurylaimidae; genus Serilophus; species Serilophus lunatus. Next base: position 325,794 of record VXBA01002727.1, read on the forward strand.
TGGGACACTGAAGGTGACAGCTCCAGAAGGAGTTTGAGTGTTACAGGTATCAAAGATGAGGCTTTTGGGTGTGCCAGCCCCTCCCTCCAAGGAGACCTCCACCTCCTTTATACTTGTCCTCAGTTCAGACAGCAGGGAGGCTGCTCCAGCACTTTTAATTCCACTGATACTTTTATCCTACAAGACAGGAATGATCAGAGGTTGAAGCAGGTTGGAAGTCTCTATGGTTGGATATTGATTTGGAACTCGTGGGCAGAGAAGGAACCAGCAGGTTGACAAAATAAACACACCTTGTGTAGCAAATGGGTTATTGATGATCTGCCTGCAATGAAGTCATGGAGGTGACCTCACTGCCCTGACTTACAGGATTCCTCTTTCTGCAACGTGGAAAGGGCAGAAATAATGCATCAATTCCATGTTGGAGCTGGGGGAATTACCTCTTTGGGTTTGTTTGTCATGTCAGCTTTATTAATTATCTAAAGAGCTTTCTTGATAGTTGTTATTAGAGGCAATTTTGTGCTTTCAGCACTGGAGACCAGAGCCCTGTAAACACACGAATTTATGGGTCTGTTTGCACTGCTAAAACCTGGGTTTAGCATCATGTGTATGTGCCTGGGGGGGGTGAGCTGTCCTTACAGGGGGAGGGAAGACTAAGGACATTCCCAGCAGGTGTGTGGAGGGAATGCTGGATAAGATATTGGCTGGAAGCTCAGTCTGTTTTCCCTTTTCTAAGTGAAGAATTCTTGCTCTGTAATAACTCTACCCAAGACTTTGGGCAACTGCTCTCCATGTAAAAAGAAAGGTGTGTTGTCATCCTGTTTGCCTCATCCCTCTGAAAACTCAGGGCTGTTGTTAACATCAGTAACCATAGGAACTTCTTGTTCTGAATCTGTCTTAGAGCATCAAAAGCTCACCTCTTAATACTGGGGAAAAGCTTGCACTCGGCACATGCTGCCAGCAGAAAATAGTGGTTAGTTTTTGCCAGGGAGAGGTGCTGTTCCCCTGGGGAGCCTGATGTTTGAGGTGTATCCAGCTCTGCTGTTCCCCCAGGGGAATCTTGAAGAGCTCAGCAGCATCCAGAAATATTAGAAGTAAATAAAATGTGTTTCTACTCAACACAAACTCGAGAGAATCTCCCCCAGCTCTGTACAACCCAGGAATGATGAATGGTACCACTGGAAATATGCTACTTTCTCTGTTAAAAAAAAAACAGCTGGGAAGGAGGAGAGTCCAGAGGCCTTTATTATAAGCTGGGATCTTTGGGGAAGGGCTGTGCCTTGTTTCTGGAAGTCACAGTGAAACTGTATTTTGTTGTGAAAATCCCAAGCTGAATTCTAGATCCTGAGTCTCACTTGGATTTGTCACATCCCACTACATTGGTCCGAGGGAAAAATTGTTTACAGTCAATTTAAGGTTTTTAATGCATCTAGAGAGGTGTAAAGTAACTTTAGACTAAATAGAAATCAATTCCTGTCTGTCCAGAGATCAGAAGCACACCTGTCTTCTGACTGGTATTATTTTCTGTATCCAGAGTTTGGATCCTGCTCCCTTTTTATCATATTTAGGGGAAATTTAACACATTTTAAGTCAGATGTGAAGCTGATGAGTTAAATGGCCTTAGGATGGACTTGCACCTGCAGGAATTCTGGAACCAGAGCTACATCTGGGTGGGTAATTCAGGCTCTGCTGAGTACAGAGGGCTCCTGCTGGATCCAGCACCCCTGAATCCTGCCAGGAAAGGGCTCTGTCCCATCCCAGGCCTCTCTGGACTGTTCCCTGGGGCTTTGTGTCTGATGTCAGTGCTCAGACCTGCACAAATCAGGGTTTAAAGGAATGTGCTTGGGACAGATGCCCTGGAGGGCAGAGCCCCATTGCAGGGCCCTGTTCTGTCCCAGCCACACAAGTTGTTCACTCCTGAAACTTGGGGAACAATCCGGGAAAGAGAGAGGCACAGATGTAAAACTGCTTCAGATGTTGATCAGTCCTTACATGAATCTGAAATGCTTTGACTTCAATGCTGAAGTGAATTTTGTAATGGTAATTTCTTTTTAAAATAAAAGCCTTTTGTGCATTAAAGTGGAATAATAACACTTAAAGTTTCCTTGTTCTTTTTTCTCCCCAAAGGACCTTTTTAAACCCATGTCAATGAACATTTCTGATAGAAGTAGCCACGGAGAAACTCAGTGTTTTGAACATCCCAACAGGTCCATGTGGGAGATCTGACACCCATTCAGCCCTTTGATACAGCTATTAACCAATGAAGACCTCTTTATTCTGCCTCTAAATAGCTCTTAAAAGACAGTCTTTTGGAATGCCACCAAATTATTTCCCTTCAATGTAGCCTTGATTTATTCCCAGCTCATGATGAGATCCTGAGAAGGAAAATGAGCAGTTGCCCTAATTGGCTGCCCAAGCCAGGCTTGACCCCTCATTCTCTTGCATGTCTGATTTGCATTTGGAGTTGTTCTTGGAAATCAAGTGAGGAGTTGTCTCCCTGGCAGCTGATGGAGTCTTGGGTTCCCATCCCATCTCCTCTAATCACTCCTATTACAATGGGAGCCTTGAAATCACAACTTCATTTTTCTTAAATTGCCAATTGCAATGCAGGATGTGGCCTCTTCTACTTCTGTATTTCATGGTATCAGTGAAAGATTTCCTCAGCCACAGCTGACAGAGGAACAGGCTTTTATTTAGCAGAAAAAAAAATGCAGATTTCAGTAAGGTTTTAGTTTTATATCTTTATCTTCACATAGCATAATACATTAATTGCTGCCTGCTGGACTGTTTAGTAATGATGAATGATTTATAAATTGGGACTTGCTCTGCATTTGGGGGGGATTTGCACTTCAGCTTTGTGCTGAAGTGGTGTTTTGTGCTGGTTATGCTCTGGGCAAAGGAAGGATGCCTTGTTGAGAAGCATGTGCTACTAACCCCAGCCTGCCTTTTGTTAAATCAGGCTCAAACTTTGGGCTGGCTTAACCTTTTCCATTTGTTGGCAATGGAAGAGGACTGGCAGCCCTGGAGACAGGAGGTTTGATTCTGCTGTTGCTGCAGTGAATACAAGCCCAGAATTCCTGACCTGGTTCTGAACTTGTCTGGACCCCACTTGAGCCCTGCTCAGCCCCTGTGTGCCAGGGAATTGTCCTCCCTGTGGGACTGAGGGACCCACATAGGCTGGAGGATAAAAGATCTGACCCTCTGCCATCCCAGGGAACTGTGGCATGGAGGGTTGGAATAGAGGGACCTGTTTTTAATGGATCTGCACAAAGAGTGGGGAAACCACAGAAATTTTGGGACTTGCCTGCATTTCTCTGCAACAGTAAATCTGTATGAGCTCCACAGAAATGAGGAGGGTCCCAGATGAACTGATTGGTCCTTGGGGTCCCAGGAGGTTGGTCTGGCTTCACTAAAAGAAGCTTAATTTATTTGTAGTCTGTGGTTTTGTTTTGCTCCAAGAAAATATTGTTAATTTATGTAGCTGGGAGCTTAACTGACATATTGACTTGTGCTCTTGAAAAAGATTCTGTTGGAATCCAAGCACACTAATGATTGACACTAATTGTTTTCAGTCATGTAGTGAATTTTATGGGTAATGCTTATCTGAATAGATGGAGGTGCAGATAAGAGGGTGCAATCATGCAGCAGTCACTGAGGTAGCAGTGTCTTTTTCATAAAAGGTCAAAATAATTTGTGGTGACTTTTATTTTAAATGGTGTGTTTACTGTTGATAAAACCATCCCCAAAGGAATTTAATAAAGGTGACTTAATCCTCTGAGGATTACTGAGGTGGAAGGATGTGTTCCTTGCATATTCTGCCAGGCTGATCCCACTGGAAGGGTCTGGACTGATTTCTCCATGTCTTTCAAATACTTGCTGTGTTCTCAGCTGGCTCCTGTTGCAGCCTGGGGAGCCATCAAATCTCTATCCCTCAGGTTTTTGGGAACTTCTCCTTGTTCCACTGAGCAGATTCTCCTCTCTTCTAGTGACATGCAGACCCTTTTCACAGCTTTGTAGCAGAAGGTTTGTGTGAGGAAGGTGGAAGGGAGAACATTTCCCTTGGCACGAAGTCGTGTGTTTTTATCCCTTTTAATTACACAAACTGTTTTTCCCCCTGAAGTGAAGTCTCATCACTCCCTGGAACAGGATTTCAGTGACTGGTCAATTATTGTAGGGGCAGCAGAGCCCCAGGTGTGTTTGCAAACATCTGGGGAGTTGTGGGGAAAGGCCTGGTGCCTTCCAGCTTCTCAGGGCAATTATTGAAGTAAACTGAACTCTCATGATTTCCCCAAGCTGAGCAGCCAGGCAGACCCAGAGTCACTTGGAGAGGAGGAGAACCATGGTCTGAACTGAGTGAGGTTGGGGAATACAGACAAACCCAGGAGCAAAGTGACCAACAGCTTCCTGCTGGTGGAGACTGCAAGGAACAAAGCCAGCAATAATGAAAGCTGCCAGCATAAATCTGCTGCTTATTGCTTACAGCTTCAGGCTGACTGAAAATCAACTTCTATTAGCTCCATATTAGGGGATTGTTTCTTCTGGATTTGATTACCAGGATGGATATATTTGAAATCTGCATTTCCATATAGATAGAACCTCTCATAACCCTGCTGCATTTCCTAAGGAGGGGAAGGAGCTGGAGGCTGATTGTTTTTTAAAGGAATAGCAGCAGCACAGGCCTGGGAGAATATGGAGGGGAGGCATTAGGAGGGAATATGGTCTCTGGAATGAGCCTACCAGGCATTGCTCTGCAGAGTTTCACTTGTATTGGGCTAATGACTATAGTTTTTGTGTGAAATGAGCACTGTTATGCTCAGCTCTGCCCTCTGAGGTGTGAGGGGGACCTGTGAAACAAAGGATGCTGCTCTGCTCTTCCAGAGGAGAAGGAACCGAGGCAGAAATCTAGTTTTTTAGCCTCGTTTTTAGCCTCTCTAATCTTAGTGCAAGTCGTAGTTTCCAGCTGATGTGACGGTTGGGATTTTCTAAGCTTTCTTCCCTCTCTGGCATAGTGGGAGGCCTCCAGGTGAGCTGCTTTGCTACAGGGTCTTTTGTAAAACAAAGGTGACAGCTCTTGTGTGAAATTTTGACACCTGCACACAATTTGTCTGTCCTGCAGCCTCTGCCAAATCCCATTTCTTCCTGTGTTCCCCTTGCTACAAACACCTCCCACCTTGGGATTTTTAATGGCAAGTAGAAAATTGCTCTATTAGCAGAACAAGAGGAATTTAATCCCTTTCAGCACCAGTTTATGGCTGTGAAAACTTTGAACTGAATATGCAATAACAGGTAGGAAAAAATGAAGTACAATCATGTAAAAGTAGAATTACTCCAAATTGATTCCTCCCCCCCTTCCTTCTTGTACTAATTTTGTACCTATTTGATGCTGCTGGAATGAGCTGGCTTTGGGGGGAAGTTCCCATGGGAGAAGGAGGAATTCAGCTAAAAGTTTTTAGGGTGTATATTGGTGGGTAGTGATGATCTCATCTCTTGAGAATCAGATCTCAATATAGTGCTGGTCTATCTTTGATTTCCTACTTAAACCCTCAAACTGGTTTCAGGCATCCTGTATTTCCTAGTATTTTATGTAGGTTAGTTACACTGGACTTGCTGACGTGTTCCTGTTCAATTCCATGTTTTCTGAATCTCTAGAAGAGCAGAAGCTGCAGCTGCAAAGGGGAACAGCCCAAAACTACCATGTTTGCCTTTGTTACTGGGTGTTACAACACTTTGTCCCTTTCAGTTGGGATTTGAGACTTAATGTTTCGGGTCTGAACACGTCAAATCCAGCAGGCAAATGTCAAGGCAGGTTTGCTGAATATTTATTTCTAGCTGGGTCATGCCAGGTCCTCAGGTTTATTTGCAGTGTATTATTCTCATCTATTCATTCCACTCTTGCACTGGACTTGGAGACAGAAAGTTGAGATAAAGGTGTAACAGAGCAGGAGGAAAAAGCTGAAACATGCTTTGCACAGCGATGCCTTCTTTGAAACAAGGAGCCTTGTGTTGCTGGTCCTTTGCTGCCTCATAGCATCAAATATTCATTCCATGTCTGCATTTTGATTGTGGTGGTGAGAGACAAGAAGACATGATGTTGCTTTAAGCCAGCAAAGCCATGAGCTGTCAGAAAGGAGGCTGGAGCTGCGTGGAGCTTTCCTTGGAAGCAGCAGTTAACAGGAATGTCTGGTGTAAAGAATGAGTGTTGGAAAAATGGGATGGCCCGAGAGGAAATGAAGTTTTTATGAAATATACAGTATTAGGCTTGAAGATGTAAAGTCCCAGTCCATTTGTAGATAGAGGAAGGAAAAGCAATTTAATCTGTAGTACAACAGGCTGCATAATAAAAAGACACAGGTACATAACCTGCTAACCCTGAACTGCTGCTGCTCCACACACAGCATAATAAAGGGCCTGGCTGTGCTACCCTGGGTTATTGCTGCTGGAACAGACTGCAGGTAATAAACAGGCACGGGTATATTACAGTCACCTCTTTCTAGAAAGCAGGGGAGATGTTATTTTTCCTTCCTGCAGTTCTTGGCTCACGCTGGGCTGCTGCAAAAGGGCCTTGATTTGATGCTGGTGTCAGTTTAGCCCAGGTCAGGAAAGACTAAATGTGCTTTCTTTATGACAGTTGTTTTGTGATTGATGAGAAGGATTTGGGGAGTGATCAAGACCTGCTTTGATTTGAAGGATATCCACACTGTCAAAAGCACCAGCAGAACAGAAATGTGTCCCTGTGCCGACAAACCAGCTGCATTCCCTGTCTCCTTCCAGCTCCTTGGCGTTTGGCTGCAGGTGTGTTTTCAGAAGAGGGGATGGGGCAGAGATTTGTTGCCAAAGCTTGTGGTGTCACAGACCTGAGAATGAACCATGGCCTTCAGTCTCTGGGCTGTCATTCTGCTCCTTCCGTGTTTTCAAAAGACCCTGTCCATTGCTTTCCTGATGACTGGAGCAGAGTTGTTTATTTGCCCCAGTTCCAGGAGTTACCCTGTGCAGTGATCAGGGTCACTGTCAATAGTTATCCAAACTGATTCCCCTGGTAATGACTTGATTTGTGAGCTCAGCTTGAAGTATGACAATGTAGGAAGGCATTTGCCCTGACAGTTTTACAGGCCACATAAACTTGTGAGGAACATCCTCATCAGGATGGTGTAGTTGGCCTTTATCACAAATAATTACTCTGGACAAGTGAGGAATATTTATTAGGGCACATTCAACTCCAGAGTTGGTCAGGAAACAGCTAATTCTGTCTGCCAGTGCCTGGGAGAGAGGAATTGTCACTCGTGGCAGAGGAAAGCCCAAACAGTGGATCACTGGAGGAAGGAGGGACAGGGAAGCTGCTTTTTAACCAAGGCTGCTGATGCCAGACACCATAACAATCCTTCTGGGCCAGTAAGTGGAAAGAAGTTATTTCCTTCAAGACACTACACAAGGTACTGGTGTTTAATTCTGGAATCTGACATCTCCTCACCACTGCAAAAGGGCTGAGGACTTTAATCTTTCTCTTCTGAAATCCTGAATATGCCAGACAGGGATAACATTCCTAAATCTGACTTCTGGGTTAATATTTCTCTTTAGGCCACAGCTTTCATTCTCCCTTGCTGTTGCAGTTTTTGTACAGCAGCACATCAGGGCTCATGGAAAAGGTTCTCTGTCAGTCTTGTTTAGACTATCCACACTGAGCATTGCAAAGGCATCACTGGAGAAAGAAAGATCTGCATTCCTTTAAACCATCAGAATAGATGTGTTGGGATAGTTTAGCTGAAACAGGACTTGAATAACTGCTTCAGCTCCCTGATCAATATGAAATCAGCAGAGGGAGGAGAATGAACCTGTGGCACTCAATAGCCATGGCCAGCACCTGTGGTGTTCTCATTCCCAGGTGAGAAATGGAAAAGTGAACAGGCAGCAGATCAAACCAAGGACTGGAGATCTCCTGGGGGCACAATCATTGTCTGGCTGCTCTGTCCTAAAGAAGTGGAAGTTGAGCCTCACTAGAAGGAACAGACCCAGTCAGTGTTGGGAGGGTGTGATCTCCTCCTCTGTGGGTTTTACTAACGCTCATTTTGTCTCTACATAATGTTACCAAAGGGTGTACCTGGAGATGGCAAGGGTCCAGAATCTCCAGTTCTGAACTGAGATGCTGTGACTGTGTGTTACTGTCCTGGGAGGGTGGAACAGGTCAGGCTCAGCCACCAGTGTTGGGAGAAGGTTTAATGCTTTGTGTGTGCTCACTGAAACATGGAAAAAACTTAACTTGATGTGACTCTGGGCCAGGCTCAGCTTTTGTACCAGTCTGACCTTTGAAAATAAACCTGGGATAACCCTGAGACAACAGCAAGGGGACAAAGCTCTGTATTTCACTGGATTTGTCTTGTTGGACCCTGTGTTGAGTGGTTGACAAAGCTACTTTAAACCAGATGAGAAACACTTAATTACAAGCTAAAATGCTCTCTGCTGGTGCTCAGGAAGCTGGTCTGGCTCATCCATTGCACGTTGGCAGTGATGGGTTGGTGTGGGCTTATTTTTTCCCCCCTCTACAGCATTTCCTGCTCATGGGCACAGAAGGAATGGGCCTCCCCAGGAGTCTGTTCAGTGAGCACCTCTGGGGTCTCTATCCTGGCTCAAAACCAGGGCTTGTGTGGTTGGGACCTGCTTTTCATTTAATTGGGGGATGAAATGTTCCAGCTCCCCTCCTGCTTTGGAGCCAGAAGTTCAGGGGTGGAACTGGAATATTTCCTCTGATTCCTCTGGCAACCAGAGCTGACTGAAGGCTCATTTCCCTGTGCCTGGTAGAGCTGCTTTAGTTGCACCCAAGGGGTGTTTCTCCAGAAACTGGACAGGCCTTTTACAGAATGAAATAGATGTTGCTGATTTATTACAGCTGCATCCCCAGGGCCCTGGCTTGGAGTCAGGAAAGGCAGTCCAGACACAGAACAAGGTGTTGAGCTGATGTCTGAGCACTTACCCCCCCACCCTCAGCCTTCTCCAAGTGTTTGGCAGAGGTGGTAAATGTTAAGCCCAGGAGAAAAAACCCACTGTGCCCTTCCATGAATGTCCATGCCCTGTAACTGGTGATGGCATATAAATTCATCAAGGAAAACCCAATCTGAGGTGCTAATTAAAACTATCTACTTTGCAGTTGAATGACAGCTGTTGAAATTGAAATTATTACCTCCTAGGGAGAGAAAACAGGAGGATTTGGTGCAGACCAAGGCCATACTTCTGGGACTCAGATAGAAACCTGCTTCTCCTGAGGATCTATTTTAGTTCTTTCCTTGCAGCATCTCTATAATAGAAAAATCCAACTTCTCCCTCTTCAGCTGTTCCCTCTTGCAATTAATTTTCTAGAGGCAAAAGCAACTGAGATGTTGACTTTCCAAACCATTATAACATGACTTCATGGGGAATCAGGGGTTTTCACACTAAAAAGAAAATCCAAAACCATTAGCTGAGCTTAATTTTTGCCTAAGAACTTAAAACTGCTGCAGAACTTGTACTGCATAATCCTGGCTTGGTGATAAGTTGGTTTAAGTTATTGCAGCCACAGATGGGTTTAACATTTCAATTTGAACAAGGATGTTTTAGGGTTTCCATTTTGCTGGATGTTGGATATCTCCTGGGAGTTGTATATTTTCCAGGAAGGTAAGTATTAGCTCTATTTTGTTTAGTGGAAGTAAAACAATATTATTGTGTAACCTAGTTCTGAACAGGCTTGGTCTCCACCTTTACTCAACAAGAGAGAGAATTTTAAGCTCAGAACAAGTGTTTTTAGGGAAATGTAGTAGATGAGGTGCATATTTAACTTTGAGGAAGATGGAGTAGCTTTTGAAGCTGAGAACAAGAAATCTTTGAGTTTCTCTGGTGTTGTGCTTATTTTACATCCACATGTTCCAGTCAGTTCAATGGAGTTGCTCCTGCTTTACACCAGAGGTACTCAGCATAGTTTAGCTCACCATTTCCACATAGCTCAGGAATGTTTTCCTCATCCCAATTTCACTGGAAGAAACACATATGAGCATGAATTTCAATTAGTCTTATGAACTATGAGTCAGAGGAATAAAAGCACTTAATCACTTAATGAAATTATTGCCTCTCCAAGCATGAAAAGAAGGTGGTGGAGGGGGAAGCATAAAATGTTTTATGGCAACCACTTTAAAAACAAGTCTCTTTCTAGTGCCTTGTAGTATGAGCAGCTTGATGTGTTCCTTTGTTGTGCACTGGTTTGCAAAGAGAACAATTGAATGTCAGCAAGGGATGGCAGGTTCACCTGCCCTGACCTTCTGACAGCTGAGGGATGGACCCACTCCCTCTGCCAGCAAAGGCAGCAGACAAACCCCAGGGCTTTTAAACCACTCAGTGGCTCCTTCTGCAGACTTGTAGATGATAAACCCTGAGCTGCAGCCAAATTCCAGTTTGGCCAAGTGTCCTGTGGCCCTGGAGCCTCCTCTGCTCTGAAACATCCCCTTTCTGCTGAGCTTGGTGTGTTCCTGAGCAGGGCCTGTGTTCTGTTCAGATGGATGTGTGTGAACACTGAGTGAATTGATTCTTGTCAGGTATAAAGGCTGTGAGGAGCCTGGAGACTCCTTGAGATGAAAAGCCCTGGAAAAAAAATACAAAACATTAATTATTTATCTCTTAGTGTCATTATTGTATAGGGTTTAAATTACTGCTTCAAAATCATTTCTCATTATAGTGCACTGTCATCTCTGCAGATACAAAGAACTTTCATTCTCTAATATCTGCTGTATATCAACCTCTCTGGATTTATTAGGGAAGAGGCTCTTCTTCCCTCTCTTCCATTCCTCCCACCAGCCAACTGGATTAGTTTGGACTAAATTAAATAGTCTCAAAAAAGCCAAAAGAAAAGAAGCAAATCAATACAGAATAAGAAATTAAAAATCACTTCATTGAATTTATTTTAATCTGCAAAGTTGTAAAGTGCTTAAACTGCAGATCCCAGACTCTGAAGAAATCCAAGGGGATTCCCAATATGAATTTTGAATGCAGTGCTCAGGTTTGTGTTCTAGGGCATAAGAAATGAGGTTTGTTTTGTTCCCAGAGTCAACTTTACTAGATTTGCACCTGGGGGTGGGAATAAAGAGGGGGGGGATGTGTTTGCACAGTGCCAGGGTTTGGGTGCCCTGTGGGTTCTGTGAATATTCCACCCTGGAAATAACCAACTTCCTCTTTTGCTGGGCCTGTCCCCCCTTTAGGTGGTGAGTTCTTTTTTCCTGAGTAATACATCACTGGAGCAACTCGTTGTGGTGATGAATTGCTTGTACATGTTATCAGATGGGCCTGTTCTGATACTCCTGCATCATCTGGAGTATTACACTAATATATCAACACACTGAACTGCTCTGGTCCTGTGCCTGGGTCTCATCCATCACCCTGTGCTGCTCCAAGCACAGGGACCTGCTGCAGCACTGCAGGGCAGAATTGAGGCTGGAGAGATGCCCCTGGCTCAGGGGCTGTAGCAGGTGTGCAAAGTCAGGTTTGGGCAGAATTTGGGGTAAATGAGGCCATCAGCCAACAACCCGAGGCTTTAGGGTCATGGAGTTCTTTAACACTTGGCTCATACAATCTGAATGCCTTTTAGGGTCAGTGTTTAAGGACATTTGGCCTCTTGGGACAGTCTTCTGAAATGTGCCCGAAGCCAGCAGCTGGTTTTGAAATCTTGGGGCTCCAGTCCTCCCTCTTTTACTGTGAAACATTTCCATGTTAACTCTTTGGTGCCAGAGGTACAAACCCCTTTTTCAGGTGCAGGCAGGGCTGAGGAGCAGAGCCTCAGGTGCATGTTTGCCATCTCTGACCATTCAGGGATAGTCTGGGGGGAAGGGTTGTCTTGTTTCACCCACTGGAATGTGGAGTCTGTTGGTTCCAGACTTCCCTGCAGGTCCAAGGTTCTGCCTCAGGCCAGTCTGTATTTGGATAGTTTGAGCTGTTGAGATTCCTAAAGCCTGTGCTTTGCTCCTAATCCTGCTTAATGCTTTAGTTAGCTCAGGTTTAGTTCAAATAATGTTCAATTCCTCTTCCAATGCCAATGTAAAACAGCCACACCTCATGAGCTTGGAAAAACAACCTTCAGATTTGCAGGAACAGAGTTAATTCTCTCTGGGTTCCTGGCACTGGTGCTCCTGGGCCCAAAGCCAGGCCATGCTGAGGTTGGCAAAGGTGCTTCTGGAGGACACTGGGTCAAGTGTCTGGTGCTGAATGAAAAATGTGTGAGGTTTGCCTTGGAAACTCTTCCCAGGAGCTGGAGTTTGGCCCATGTGGTGCTTCCCCTGCCCTGGCACCCACAAATGCACCCTTGGTCCTGCTGTTGGAGGGTGAATGTCCGTGACCACAGTGGGATGTTTCCCTGGGGAGCCTGAGCTGCTTCCATCCTGGTTAAGGTGCTTATGGATTTGTGCATCATTTCAGAGTCACTTATTTGATATTCAGGGCAATATTTCGCAACTGTTGAGAATGAATTGCAGAATTAAAAATAAAAGTAACTTAAAAGAAGAAAATAAGTCTGGGTTTGAGTAGGAAACCAGAAAGTAAATAACAAGGATTATGCCACAGAGCCTCGGGATAGCAGCCTGATATAATGCTGAATTGAGACACAAACAAACTGGAGACATAAGTTTGATTGGAGCTCAGATTTGGCCACTTAATATTTATGTGAGAACATTCAGATCAAAGCAGGAAAGATGGGTTGTTTAGATGTTGCATCCTCTCCGTGTTTAGAAGGACAGATATTGGAAAACTGCCTGTGGAGATGTCTGTCCTTATCAGATGACCCAAGCACAAAAGGAATTTCAAAGCTCCACTGACAAAGAAACCACTCTTGCAAGACAATTTGGTGTGTAGTCATGTGGTAACTCTGCAGAGATTTCTCTTAGTGCAGGGAGACACACGAGGCAGAACTACAGCAATGGAGGAGTCACAGCAAATAACCTGGGAAGGGTTTGTTTCTCAGTGCAGGTCCAGTTCTGGCCTCCCACGGTCTCAGGGACAGCTTGAGGCAACGATGTGTCACAGTTTTAACATAATTTAGCTGCTGGTTTGGCAGAGCTCACCTGGAAGTGAGGCATTGTCCCTGTCAGAATTAGTTCTTCCTGGGCAGTTTTCACCTGGGAGGTTAAAGGAGCTCAAACTGGTGTCAGTTAATAGTTGGATTATCTGCCACACAATGTCCCTGTGGGTTAAAAATAACCTGTTCCAGAGCAAGAACCAGATGAGCATGAGCATCTGACACACAGGCAAGTGATCCAAGTCCCTTTGTGTTCAGTCTCTCTGCTGCCACCACAATTTCCTTTGTCCCTCAGTGGATTCTCTTTCTCCTCCCCCAGTTCCTGCCATGAAAGGACCCACACCTATCAGTTACACTTATTAGCTTTGCAAAATGTGACTGATTCACAATCACCTGCTGCTCTGAGACAAACAACCCCCCCAAAAATATGATTATCCCTCTTTCCTGGCTGCAGTTAGCTGAGGGCTCAGGCTGGAGCCTGGAAAATAAAAACCTTGTGGAGAATTTAAGGCTGAAGAAAGCAAATGAAATGTTTATTTTCTACTTATATGGGCCGTGTTAAATTACAAAACCATATCAGAACCACTGAGTTATTTAACCTTAGAAATTCCCTCTGCATTTGATCTCCTGCATTTAAATGTACAGCTGGATAATATTTGGACACTGGGTGAACTTGCTCTTCTGTTGTACATTTGCACTGGTGTCATCTTTAACATCCCAGTTCTGTCTCTTGCCCTTCACAAGGTTTATTCCCCATGATGGAGAGTGGTAGATGAGGGAATATATTTTTATTTTCTCACAAAGCTGGGAAACAAAAAATAATCCAATACTGGTTGACACTAATACAGAATCAGAATGTTACTATAACTGGTCGACACAGAGGATGAGAATCTGCAGTGACCCTCAGGGAGGGTTTGAGCCCTGAATTAACTTTATTATTCCTGGAAATCACCAATAAAGAGAAGAGTGGAAGCTGGGGCTTTGGTCATCAAGTTCAATCTTCACTTGCTGAGGCTTGGACACAAACTCCAAAGTGCAGCCATGGGATTGCTGGAAGAAATACAGATTTTTGTAAATAAATTTTGAGGGGGGGAGAGATTGAAAAATTATTCTTTCTTCCATGTGGTTTTGTAGTTTCAAGCTGCTCTCTGCTCTCAGGAAACACTGACATTTTTTGTATCTGCTTTTTAACTGAAAGGCACAGCTTTCATGACCTTGGCCTTGTACAAAACCTGCCACAAGCTGTGAGTTTGGACTGTAAGTGGAACTTTAATTATCAGAGGTCCCACTCAGTCAGTGGGTTTGACAGGACTGTACTAGGAATTGTTTTCCAGAGCATTACTGGGGGTTGTCTCTGCAGCCTGGAATCTCATCTTTGGTTTAAAATACCCTGTTTACTTCTCAAAGCTTTTCCTCCCAAAATAGTACTGATTTTTCAACTCTGCATCCGTTCTGGAGCTGGAGCCTGTGCAGGGGGTGATGGGGATCCTTGTACTAGAGCTCCAAAAATGCCAAGACGTGGAAGCAGCAGCAGCTGGGTGACAGAAGTGCCTGGGGACTGTTTCCCACACTCTCACTGCACAGTCTGCTAAATGCAAGCTACCTAAATATCACCAGTTATTTTACTGAATTTATCCCTAGAGAGACTCTAATGAGAGAGAATAGGGACTATATTTTGGAAGCAATTAGCCTTAAAAGTCTATACTTTGCTTTTTTTTGAGCAGAGTCTTCAGGGAGCTGAGTACAATGTTGGCTAATGGGCCGGGTGTCTTCTATTGCCTGAGCTCCATCTTCAGGGATGGCAGCTGAACCTGAATCCCTGCGAGCTCAAATTACGTTTTAAAAGCTTGAGATTCAAATTAGATGTTAAAAGCCTGAGATTCAAGGACTAAAAGGGGAGAGAGGAAGGGGGTTTCTCAGCTTGTGGCTGAATGTGCTGCTGCCTGCTGAGAATCGGGAGGAATGAGAGAGTTTGGGGGGGAAAAGAGGCACCCCTATAAAATGAGGAGCAGCACTGGAATTAACCTTCCAGAAAAGCAGTCTACCACATGACTTAGCAATCCCCAAATCTGCTGTTTCACCATGGACATTGCAGAAGGAGACTTGGAGGAAGAAGATTCCCTATTTTGTGAGCTACTGTAAAGAGCACAGGGGTGGAAGCAGCATCTCATTCCAGACCAGAACCATCCTTTGTGTTCTCCCTCCTGCTTCAGGAGCTCTGCCTACCCCTGCCATCCCTTTTGGCAGCTGGGAGAGCTTGTGGAGTGAGCGCAGGGCTGGGACTGTTGCTATGGCTCCTTGCTATGGATCTGAGCAGCACCAATCTGCTGCTGTTCCTGTCTCACCCACATTCTTCCTGTGCCTTTCCCTGGTCTCAGGGGGGTCTTTAGTCATTTCCACAGTGCAGCTCTGCAGCAGCCAGCCCTGCTCTCTGCACCCAATGGCATCTGGAATCAACCCTGCAAGAGGAGGGGGATGTTCTGCTTGTGTTACCAAACCAAAATTGGGGCACAATAGGGTTTCATCTTAAAAGCGCCAACCCCAAGCACAGGATAGTTGGGCTCTTTAGATGAACCCTGGCTCAACTGGCTGATGGTTTGAGCCAGGTTTCAGTTTGGGTTTAGGGCATATTTTTATACTGTGTGGTGGTCTGTGTGTCTTTGCTTTGTTGTCTTTGCACAATTGTCCTTTTGCTGCGTTTTAAGCCCACAAATCCTGCTGCTGCCCCAGTGGTTTTGTGCCTCACGTGCACACCTGCCTGTCTTGCTGCTCTGCCCTTGGCCCAGGGCATGTGGGGAGCTGAAAAGTGCAGGCACCCAAAATTCCAGCTTTTCTGGAGAGTTCAGCAATGCCCTGAGCTGCAGCTGATGGGCAGGTGGCACAAGGGTTTGTGTCAAAGATTGAGAAGCAAAGACCAAACCAGATCTAATCCTGAGCTCTGGGGTTTGTTTTTTTTTTCAGCTTTCCATGTCCTGCTGCTGAAATCTGATCTGGCAGCTTTGGCAGAACAGTGCAGATTTTCTGCCTTTTTAACAATGGGAAGAGGAGCCACTCTGAGCTGACAAAGTCAAGCTCAGGGTTGTCAAACAGTAACTTCCTAATGAGGAGGATTTATTTGCTGCTGCTTTCCAGTGCAGGCTGCCCTGGGCATAGGGAAGCTGATAAGCCAGGTAACAATAGGGAAAGGAGAAACTCTTAATTCTTTTTGCTACTGAGCTGAGAATTCTCATTCAGTAACAATGAGAACCTTCCTTGTTGTCACAGGAAAGTAAACTGAGGTGAACACAAACCTGAGTGGTTTCCTGAGCACACTCACTGTACCAACTGCAGGAGTTTCTCCCTTTTTTACCCTTCTCCTCAAACAATGTGGAAAATCCAAGTGTCTCATGGTTTCTTGCCTGTTTGTTACCTGGTTATTTATTACTATAAAGCAGAAACCAAATGAAATGGAATGTTCTGTTTGGTTTTGTATATCACAGAATATGATACAGATCTAAACAATATTTGAAGTCTGCCCCTTTTTCTGGTGGGAAATAATTTGGTTCTTGACATCAGTAGATCTGCAGAGCAGGAACCATCAGGGAGCAGGATCTGTAACATGGGATGATGTGAACACCTCATGGAAAGGGAGCTGGACTGACTGTGCCTGGCTCATTCTGCACATAAACAGAGAATAAGGTCTCTGGGGTGCTCATCCTGAAGTATTTTTCAACAAATGAAGGCCTGAGGTCTGTTCTTACAGAAATGAATAAAACCCATTTGCTGGAGATGTGTCTTTGGAGATCAGGCCTCCCAAATTGAAAAGCAAAACTGGGTAGAGGTTGGGAATTTTGGACCAACTTTTAAAATTGATATCCAGAATTTTATAGAAAACAACTTTGGAAACTCTTTGGGAAATAACTCATTCCACCAAAGCTCCAGTTTTTTCATTGCTTGTGCTTTGTAAGGTTAGTTTTTTCCAGGCTGGAAGCAGCCAGGACCCCAAGCTCCTGCAGCAACGCACCAGGTCTGGGGGTTTGCTGCTGCAGTTCTCAGGCTGAACTTGAGAACTTAAACTTCTGTTACTTACGGTCTTCCCATTACTTTTTGCAGACTAAATTGCTTTACTTGTAGGGAAAAATTTGAAAATATCAAGTAATTGTTCCCTGAAACTAAATGAGGAGGAAGATTGACAAGATGCACCAATACAGCTTTTCCCTGGTCATCACAGAGCCCTGTTTATACTCACTGGCCTGTTCTGGTCTCAGCTTTCCCATCTGTTAAATCATGCCTATATTTAGCCTGTCTTTCACAACTTTTCATATTCTGGCACTCTTGATCCTTAGCTCACTGTATTTTGATTCCCAGGGAATAAATGTGAGAACAAAACAAATTATGAGTCCTTCTAATTTCTGTATCTTCCTTCTGATCCTTTCCTTTTCCTCCCTCCTGCGTTTACCCCATGGTAGAACCTCAGAGGGCTCAGCACCCACTGCTGAAGTGCTGTGAAGTGACCTTGAATGGCAAAGAAATGTTTGAAATTCAAAATCTCTCGCCAAGAGCTGTTGCTGGCCATGGTTACCTCACGATGGGCTGCATATGCAAATGATCTCTGTGGAAGTGGAATTAGGGAGCTGTAAAATCTCCACAGTGTTTTTAAGCCCAGAAGCCAGGGTGGGATGATGAGCTGCTCTGGTCTGGTCTGGTCTGGGAGATGGAGCCCAGCTGTGATGAACAAGCACCGAGAGCCTCAAATGGGCTGTTGGTAAAAAGGGTCTCAGTGGGACTTCAGAGTGTCGTGTTTCAGAGGATCAGCCACAGAAATGTGCCTTACCAAATGAAAAATAGCTGTTGTGCTGCCAGCAGCCTGAGCCCGAGGGGAGAGGGGAGGGAGACCTGCAGTCCCAGGGTCTGCTGGAGGCAGGTGTGGGATGTGATTCCCCAAAGAGGGAAGTGCAGCCCTGCAGCAGCAACAGGAGGCTGTGGGAGCAGCTCCATCAAAGCTCACACTGGTTTTCATTGTTAAATCCCTTTCATGTTCTTGCAATACAACAAGTGCTTGCTCACCCTTGTAAAGTCCCTTCACTCTGCCAAAGCTGCTGTAAAACCCTGCTTTTGTTTGTGCCTTTGCAAAGTGGAAATAAACCGACACAATTTTGATTTTTTTTTTTTTTGAAGCTATTTAGCCCTCCATTCCTGGTGTGGTACTGTATAATTCAGAGATAAACACTCTAACTTAGATCCATGTACAACAGAACCAGATACAAATCGATTTCTTTGTGCTATTTTCTTGTTCAGAGCAGAATCTGTGCAGATATAACATTAATTCACCATACAGAAAGTAGCATAAATAGAGCATGATATTGGAAACATCCATTTAATTATCTGGCTCTCATCTGCAGGATGGGAAGGAGTGTGTCCTGTCGTGATTACTGGGGGACCACTCTGAATTATTGGAAAAAATAAAGCAAAACAGCCAACTGTGGCAAGGCTTATCTCTGGAGGCAGAATAAATGCTTGGACAGAGGAGCTCTAGGAAGTGTTACAGGATTTAGGAAGTCCTTGCTCCCCCAGGTTTGGTGGGGGCAGAGTTTGCAGCAGAGCAGCTGTGTTTGAACTCTGAGTTACAGAAACCACTAGGGAAGGCAAAGCTGAGCTTTACTTTGTGCTTTGCATTGCAGCTATTCCCACTCTCTCCTGTTGGCTGAGTATCACAAAGAATTGGTACTGGATAACCCAACATCCTGTGATCCCTCCATCCCAACCCCACAAACCAAACATCTCGTGGTACCTCCATCCCACAACCCCAGGCTCTCCTCTCTGAGCAAAGAGGAGATGGAGGCTCCAGACTCCTGGACAGCCTGGGGAAGTTTGCAAGAAGTATCTCTTCCCTGTGCCCTCCAGACCTCATTTTTGGGCTGCCCAGGGGGTTGTGAGTGGTAAATCAGTGGCACAGACACCTCACAGAGGCTCCTTCCTACCTCCCCTGCACGAATGAGCTGAAGTGATTCATCTCCTCGACGCTTTTGTGCCCAGACCTTTCTCCAGCTGTAATCCAGGGAAGTGTCAGGCTGGCTGGAGCCAGAGCCCTCTAAAAGAGCTGACCTTGTCGTCTGCACGGAGAATATACGAGTGATTACAGAGAAGTGTGGCTGCCCTGGGGGCTGGGGCTGTGAAATACAGCCTGAGGGACCCCAAATGGAACAGGCATGATGAACGTGTAATTACAGCATGGAGATACTTTCCAGTCCCAAAGTACCATTTCACGGCTATTACTGCAAATGAGAGAGAGCATTTACTTTGCTATTCATGTTTCTATCCCTTAGAATGTGTCTTATTTATTTTTGTTTTGAAATGAAACAGAGTTCTTCGATCTAAAAATGAAACAACGTGCGGTTCCAGGGGAATTCAGAGCAGGCTCCTATTCTTGCCTCACAGTGGGGATGGAATTGTTCCTTAATCTAGCAAAGAAAGGCAGAGGAAAAATTAATGGAATAAACTAAAGCAAGAGAGGTGCAAATTAAATGCAATGGTGTGGTTGGTTTTCAGTGGATCAAACTACCTCAGGAATGGTGCCTTCAAACCAAGACAGGACTCCTTTTGGTTGAGTTCCAGAGGGTTTGTTCCAGAGGTGAGTGAATGAAATGTGATGGTCTGTGTTAGCTGAGAGAGATCAAGTGAAATAGTTTGTGTTTCTCCTGGTATTACACCCTGAGGATGCACATTACAGCTTGGCCTTGCTCGTAACCAGAAATGCTGGTTACACACGTTGCTGGTCTTTTCACATTCCTGGGAACAAGGCTTCTGTTGTCCAAGGCTCAAGGTGGGATAAGATGACTTCCAGGGGTTCTTTCCAACCTCAAAACCTTTGTGTTTCTTCCAACCTCAAGGCCTCCATGGTTCTGAAAAAGCTGAGCTGATGATGCAGCTCCCCACTGAAGAGTCCTTAAATTTAAGCACAAGCCTGAGCTGGAACATGACAGCCATGGATCACCTGCCCCCAGTGCTCTCCCTCATCCCACACAAACCCTCTCCCATGAAAGGACCAGTGGTGTCACCTCTGTGACACAGAGGCAGCAGTGAGGAGATGGGTGGCTGTGGTGGTGAGGTGTGTGAAGTGTCAGTCAGTTGGTTGAAAAAGAGTAAAAGAGTCCTCAGAGAGACTCTTCTTATAATGAACTTATATGATGTGACAGTCACACACTCCAAAATTGAATTAATAAATCATTCACAGCTCTGGTTGGAATAGTTAATCCATGTTTTGTGCCCCAGCAGAGAGGAAAATGGCCTGCTTTCCTGGCTTTATGACATATTAGGCCTAAATAGAATTAATGATGAGGCTTTCTAACTTTATTTGCTGTGGAGAAGAGCTGCTTCTGAGAGGACGGGAAGGAATGAGCTGTGAATAGATTATCTGGCCAATATTGGGTTTTAATAACATGCAGCTATTGTACTTGTGGCCCTGTGTGCTGTGGCTCTGGGATGCACAAGGAGAGAGATGACTTGGCACGTGGTGAGCTGGCAATGAGATTCAGTTGGAATTGAGTTGCCACAAGTGGAACATTCATGGGAATTCGTGGTGGGTGAACATGGAGTTCACCCATGGCTTTTACAAAAGGTAAATGAATAAAACTCCTCAGGTTGTTCACACAAGACATAACTTCTATTTAAGTAAAATGCTCTGAACATCTGAAAAGAAATGGCACCTTTAAAGAAGTAAGTTTTGTTGATGGGAAGAGCTGTGCAGTAATTCTAGATCACATTAATCAAGGAGAGACTTGTTCAGAAGGGGCAGCTCAGATTTTTAGAACTGTTCAGATCTTTCCTTGGGCATTCCCAGGTCATTGTCCCCAGCAATCAGCAGCAGAGAATGCTCTGGAAAACAGGTACAACTAAGGAGGAAAGTGGCCATGTCTCTGCCCTGGCTCTCCCAGGTCTGTGCAGGCTGAAAAAAAAAAAAGAATTTGGTGTATATTTGTCTTGGTGTCTTTGTCCATGTGAAGAGATTCCATATTAGGGGACAGTACAGCTCATTAAACTGCTAAAGAGGGAAGTAAACAGATAAATCAGATTTTCCCTGCGTTGCTGTAGAAGTTCATTATTGAAATGTTAAGTGTATTAGGAATAATTAAACCAAATTATAAATTAAAATTCCCTTTGCCATAAAATGGTGGAAAATCAGTTGTTACTCCCACTCCTCTGACACCAAGACATGTCCTTTGTCAATCCAACACGAGGATTCCAAATCTGGGGAAGAACATTTCCCTTGCAACTGCAATGCTGTCCCAGCAGCTGGTCCCTCGTTCCTCAGAGCCTCCCCTGTGAGTTCTCAGCCACCTGGACAGAGAGGTGGAAAAACAGGAGCTGCTGCTGAGATTCTGAGTCAGATCCTTTTGACCAAACTGCTCGTGTGGAGTTGGAAAAATCAGTGACAAAAGGGGGGGAATGTGCTGTCAGGTGTTAGTCATTGCCTTCTATAAACTCCTTGCAGAAAACCTTAACCTTTCCCTAATTATGCAATTTAGTCTTTAGTGTCTCTGAGCACACAGTGTGTGATACAAATTGGAAGCAGACAGCCTGATAAATTTGGACCTTTTGTGGTGTTTGGACTCATTAGTTTCTCTAATTACTGGAAATAAAGCAGTTTTCATATATTCAGGATGCTGCTCCATTTGAACTGCTCTGAGGGAAGCCAGAGCAGTCAAAGATAAGTCGGTGTATAAAGAGATCCTGACTCCTCATTAACCTTTCTGCTTCTTTGCATGAAAGAAAAATAAATCCTTATTTCAGGGAAAACAGGGGCATTTATTGGCAAGGCAAGGCTGCACCTAAGAGTTAAACCTGCCTTGCAAATGCTTCTTAATTTTCCCAGGGGTTTTGCAGTGCGTGAAATCCACCTCTTTAAACAGCATAACTCAGCATGGGCACGTTGGCTGAGCCCCCCCAGGATTTGGCCCCTTCCTTTTCCCAGCTCTGTGGGAGCCTCGAGCAGCTCCACGTGGGGACTGGTCGGAACAATGGCATTGAATGGTCCCCACTGTGTCCCCGAGCTGAAATGGCCTTAAATTGGTCACAGCAATTCTCTCTGCAATTTGATTCTTAACATGGTAAAGCCACAAATGGGAAGAAAGGACAGAAAGTTGTTTTATGTAGATAAAAATAATGACTTTTGAAGTAAGCTGTCTTTTTCATTATGGTCCACATTTATTCTAGGTAAGATTAATGAAATATCCACCCAAGGCTACTCTCGACATGAACCCATCCTTCAGTAATTCATACAACCTTTAATTAGACTGGAAAGAAAGTTATTGTCAAATTAATTTGTCCCTTAGATGTCATTTTAGATCAATTTATGTTCTCAGGAAGTCAAACCCTGAGAAACTACAGAGTTCCTCAAGATTTGTATCTCACCGTTTGAAAGTGGTTGTGAAAGGGTGAAGTTAATTTAGGCCAAAATAAATGCACTCAAAGTGAACTGGTTTGATTTTTTGTTTGCCTTTGTATCCAAAGGCATAACTGAGACCTTTCTCCCCCTCCCCAGCAGTGGTTGGCTTGGTCAGGTAACTCCTGCCAGCACAACTCTGTTGTTGTAAAACTTGGGTCAAATGTATTTTTCTCTTCTTTCTCTAAAAATCCCTTTCCAGACCAGCCCATCTCTCTCTGTCACAACTGAAATGCTGAAGTATCATGGAGCCAATCTTTTTTTTTGCTTACATGGGCTAAATCCATTAATTCTATTTTTAACCCTTCTCCAAGAGTAATAGTATCCCTTATTTATCTTTTGCTGGTCTCTACAGCAATCATGAATGTTTGAGGCAGGGTCCTGGTTTGGACAGAGGGAGCAGAGGGGTTTAGGAGAAGTTCTAAGGATTGATGTGCAGTTCTGTGAAGTCATCAAATCCCCTGTGACTGCTCAGCTCCACTGTAAATCTTTTCAGACTCCAAGGAGGTCACTCTGAAACCAACCTCAATTGAATAATCAACTTTTAAATAAAACTGCTTCGGGAATGATTTCAGACACTATTTTAACTTGCACTGATAAAAGGTTTATTGTCATGGTGCCAGTTCTTTCGGCATTTATTTCCATTAGCAAAAGGATCACCTGTTTGTAATGCTCAGGGGGCAAAGGAAAAGGAATCCTGTGAAGGGAGAAGTTTAAGAGTAATTTGGTTTCCCAAATCTGTTGACTGTCGCCTTGGTAGTGAAGGGGCTTAGTTGTGTCTGGGCCATGTGTGTTCATCATAGAAACCCCACAATGTTTTTAAAATATATCCCTTGATTAAATGGGTATGTTTTGAATCAGAGTGGTTGGATTAAACCACCTGGATTTCCAGCTCTGTTGCCCTGAGCAAGTGTTGAAATGTCTCTGCTTTATTCTGGAGTTGTTGGTGTGTGGGTTTCATGCCAAAAACTTAATGACCAACTGCAAACTTGGCTGTCCATGTGACATCCTGAGACTAAAGCTCTGCTGTTGTCTGCAGAGTCCCTTTGCCTTGGGAAGTCAGGTGTCTCTCCAGGGCTTTCATATACTTTAATCCTGAAATATTCCACTCCAAGGAAGAGGCAGGGTTTGTTATCCTTAAGAAATTGATATTTTCCTCTAGCTGATTTCCTTTAATATGCTAATTAGAAAAAACAATAGGCTCGGAATTAACATTTCTATCAACAGTTATTTTAAGTGTTTAACTTTCTTGGGGAAAAACAGTCAGCTGGTTAGTCTGGCTTTGATGGAACACTAATGAAAAGAATAATCCATTGGACAAAAGCACCCTGGGATTGTATGGAATGCAAAGCTGGTTTATGACATGCAGAAAAAAATATTCTCCATTGATTTATCCTACTCATTTCAGCATCTCTGCCTAGAAAGGTGTTACATCTCTTTAGAAATTAATCAATACCACAAGTGATGCGTACTTTGGACTGAAAATGAATTGAGCATCTCTAAGAAGAGGCTCTTGGTCCAGAGATAATGAAATAATAACCTTGGTGTGGTTACACATGGCCATGGTATTTTGGTTCTGCCTGGTTTGTAGGTGTTGAAATACTGGACCTATTTTCAAAAGCAAACAGGGTTTTTTCCAGGCTGTCGTGGTCTGGTGTCCTTTATGAGTGTCAGATTTCTGTCCTTGTTTGCTAATAGAGAATTTAAAAGCTCCTTGGACATCCTTTGCCAGTGACTCAAACAGGTTTCCATTCATCCCCTTGCCCTCCCCCTGCCCTGGTTGTCCTGAGCTCCTTGAGTGGGGAGATGGCTTTGAATGCACTTGTTGAATGATTCTGGGTTTATCTTACACCAGCTTTTACTTATTGCCTGTATTTAACACACAGAAACACTGATTTCACACACTAACTGCTTTTCTTAATTTGCTTCTTAGCATCCCCTGTTGCAGTTTGTGGCAGGGCACCAGCAGGGCCCTGCTTTCAGAGCTGTTCAGCATCCTGTGTGTGTTTGCAGGCTGGTTGTTCATCTCTTTAAAATGAACAGCTCCAGTGTGAGTGATCTCTCCAACACAAGCAGCTGTGACTCAGGAACTCTGCAGTCTTCCCATCCCCTTGGAGCCAGGTGAATGTTATTATCTTTGTCAATTTGGGTGCATAATTAATAACCTTGTAGAGCAAGCACAGCATTCAGCAAGGAGCCATCAGTATGATTTTAATAGAAACGGCTTTGTCAGGGGCAGCCAGGGTGTTTAATGGGCTTAAAACAAATAATAACAAATGACTCTTGTTTTGTATAAGGCCAAAATGTCACTTCCATCCTGAGAAAGTGATGCTCGACCTACTTACAGCTTTATCTGTGCTGTGCCATGTCCGTGTCTCCTCCTGTAGCACTTCATCTGGAGCCTCTCGCACATCCTGCAGTCCCTGCCTGTCACAGGCACTGCCCTCCCCTCCATCACTGCTCAGGGAGCCCCTATCAATAAGATACTGTTGGTACTTAGCTGTCATTTCTGCCCTCCAACAAATTCTGGTGCTGCTGTGGCTGGAGGCTGCAGCTGCCTAATGATGTTCTTCTCTGCTCTGTCAGTTGATTGCAGGGAACCTGTCACAGGGCTTTGGAGACCCTGCCAGTTCCACATCACACTCACTGCTAAACCAGCTGTTCATCACCTGCCCCACTCCCCTGCGTAGCAGGAATTTGTCTCAGCTCTGCTCCCAGGCAGGAGGAGAGGAGCTGAATTCCTCTGTCTGCTCTCCATGGAAACCTGGCTGTGTTTGGAGAGCAAAGCCCAGGTGAAGCTGTTCCTGCCAAACACCCTCCCTGACAATGTGTCTGCATGGGGGGAGACTTCTCCTACAGGGGTTCACCCTCAGCAAAACCAGGTTCACAGCCCAAAAGAGCTTTAGATGACACATGAAACGTCTCCAGAAGTGAGACAAGACCCACCTCTGGAGGGTGGGAATTTTTGTGGTGCTAGAAGGTTCTGTTGTAGTTGTATTATCCCACCTGTTTCACTTTAGAATGGAAAAATGTCTCACAGGTAAAACAATGAAAGGGAAAATTCCATCCTGCCCTGCACTAGTGAAATTCTACTTCTGAACTCTAAATTTGCATGGAATTTGGGTAACTTCTATTTTGTTCTGGGAGCTTCTTTACTTGTTCTGGAATTAGAAGTTCTTATTTCCCTACATGTGTCAGTGACCTGGTGGGAATTTTAAAGGAACTTCATCTCCCCACTGCAGAGTTCCATCAGTTCCTGTGCTGCAGTTTGATGTACAAATAATGTCTGTGCTGCAGCTTGGTACGAATAGTCAGACTGTTGAATTACTCACAGGATTAAATTGCTCTGCAGAAAAGTCTGGAGAGATCTCAGATACCCAGAAAAGGGAACCTGGGCCTTCAGGCAGCTCTGCTGGATGTTTGCAGACCCACATGTCTTACACATGTGGGCTCCATGTGGGGTTATTAGTGCTGGATTCTCTCCCAGGCTCCTCTGAACTCCTTCAGTGTGTTCTATCCCAAGGCTTATTAATCTGGACTATGGAAATGAGGGGAAGAGCTGATAAATCAAGAGATGATAAGTGTAAATGCATTTCTAATGAACACACATTGTGTAGAATAATGGCAGTATCGGTAAGACTGGGAGATAATTTAATTAAAAAGACAAAAGAGGAAGAAAAAAGAGAGGAAGGTCTCTTTTCTTGGTGGTTAATTATATGCAGTGTCTCGTTGAAAGTAATACAGCATTACTCTGGGAAAGTGCAAGAATTGCCACCTCTCACCACACACCTACTTTGTCTTTTCTCAGCCTGTCTCTTTGCTCTTTCAAAGAGGCAAGAGCTGAGCACTTCAATGAATGTCTAAAGCTCCTGGGAGCCATTTTCTGCTCAGGACTTGACCTGTTATTCCTCCTCCTTTCTGAGATTTGTTTGCCAAAGTGCCCCAAGACCTCATTTGGAATACGCTCCATGTGGAAGAAAAAACACTACAAGTAGTTGTTTTGTTCCTCCTCATAATGCAAGGGAATGTTCCTGGACTGAGTGGAGGAACAAGCACAGGAGCTGTGAGATTCTGGGCTTCTCCTCAGTCATGAAAGCAATTTAATGGAAACAGAGGTGAAGTATTTTTGCAAACCCCAGACAGGAATATTAAGACTTTTGTGTATCAGAGAGGGAAATCAAAAGGGTTGAAGGTGTTGATTAAAAAGTGTTGAAGACAAAGCTTCTGTATTTCCCCATGTTAAGGGAAGCTTTGGGCAGGTCAACATGATTCCAAATTGAATCTATCATTTGTGTCCTAATGAAATGAATATTTCAGTGATAATTTCAAGGTATTGGGAGACTCATTTGAGAGAATTTCCATCCATCATATTGACAGTGATGTTAATCAAATCGACTATCCTTAACCAAAGCCCTGCTTTAGTTGAACTATATTGCTTTTCTGCCTGAGGGGAACATTTATGCAATTAACAAAACCAGATCGAATGCTAATAAAGAAAACAAATGAAGATTTATGCATAATCCACAAAAGGACTGCAATAATTTAATTAAAGGTGTACAGGAATTTTGAGCAGAGAGCATTAGTGAAAATAAATGAGACTTTTGTCTTCAACCAGCAGGGAGGGAAGGGGGTGTTTTTTACACTTGAGTTTGGCTCTGCCCAAACTCCATCACCAGGGGTTTTACTGCTCGGTTTCATCTCTGAGCAGAGTGGTAATACTGCTCTTACAATTCCCACCTCTGCTTTATTGCCACCGTATTTAAAGATTATAGTCACATTCTCCCTAATGTTCATTGTGGTGGGGAACTTACAGGTTTAAATTCTCTATGTTAAAATAAAGCAGAACTGATTTAGATATAAATTATTGTGCAGCTGACAGGGCTTGAAACTCATCCCTATCAGCAGAGACTTTGTGTAAGTCCCCACAAGGGCTGTTCAGTCTCTGTAAAGGTGCACCTGCACAGTGTGCATTGATCTCAGCACCAGGGATTCCTGCCGGAGCAGGGAGATGGAGCACCTTGGAGTGACTCAGGTATTAAAACAAATTTCTGATGGGGAAACTTGGCTTGTCCAGTGCACAGAACCCTTCATTTGCAATTCTGATCACAATCTAAAAGAGCAGAATGGTTTAGTGCCTGAAAAAAATCACAGTATTCTGATCACTTCCCACCCTGTTCTGTGCCAGCTGGGTTGTGACATTCCCAGGCAACACAGGGAGGAACTTCCTTCAAGGTTTAATCAGCCAACAAATGAACCATTGTAGTGGTGGGAGTTACTGGGAAATATTGGTAGGAGATGCTTAGACCTCAATATATTTCTGATTACACTGACATAACTTTTGACTTTTTCAACGTTGTGAGATACAAGCAATTGGTTTCTTTCCCACATACTAATTTCTTGACCAAATTTTGGAAAAACACAACAGTTGCCTTCAGGTTGTTCCCCTTGATCAGGCAGGTAACCCTCTGTTTCAGTGCTTTGCTGAAACTTAGTTTTGCATTAAATTTTATTGCTGGGAGATTTTGTAGGTGGTGTCATTAACATTTTAATCAGTTGGAAGTTTGTTCCAGCTAAGCACAGGTTTGCCACCTCTGTGAGGGAGTGACAGCTGAGTCTTGGCTGGCAGAGCAAGGAGTGTTTGTTCTAAAAAGCCTGGGATGCATCATTTAGTTGATATTCCAGTCTTTAAATACCTCATAGCATAGAAATGAGTAGTCTAATAATAATAGTAGTAAAAGTAAGAAATTTAAAATCTGTCTTACTGGGTTTTTATAATTAGTTTGGGATTCTGTGGGTAATAATAGAGCAGGTCACATTCATCCCTGTTCTAAGCATGAACAACTGCACTGAAGTCAATAATTGAGTTTTCACTTGGAACCATTATTGAATTTGGCCTGGAATGTGAAAGGGAAAGAGAATGCTGCAGCCAGGATGGATTTGGTCATGGCAGCAGCTGATGGGGAAGGGAGCTGGCACATTGGGAAGCTGTAAAGGACTCAGCTGATGGTTCTGATGCAAAGGCAGTTGGAGTCAATAAACAGGGAACAGCTTTGGTTGGGCTGAGGTTGTGTCACACTTGGTCTTGCTCACAGGTTTTGTTGCTAATGTCAAATTTAAGGACTATGCAAATGTTGTTTGGGCCTGGCTGGGTGTGCAGAGGCTTGGGGCTCTGGACAGTAGTGAGACTGTCAAGGCAGCTCAGCCCATGCTGCTGGAAAACCTTTGGAAAACCATTGCTGAGCTCTTCTGCAGAAGGGCTGCCATAGAGTGGGACTGTGGAGCTCCATGGGCTCAGGGGGGTGTTCTCAAACTGCATGTCTGTAGTTGGGGATGGTTCTGGAAGCTGAAATCTGGGTCTGTTTTAAGAAGCATCTTCCACCCTCAGCTTTTTGAGCAATGACATCCCAGTAAGAAACTCTGCAGCCACGTGTGGGGCTTCTTAGAGAAAACCTCCAGTGGGATCATTTCCCTAAATTCCCAGCTTTTGTTGGCCTTGGCTGGTGGTTCCCTCTCAGGTGACTATCACAGGATAGCCACACACAGTTTCTTTCCCACCTTAATGAATTTTCTTGGTATTTTTTTAAAAAAAATCTTCCCTTTTCAGAGCTTTATGTGAACCTGTCTGTGCCCTTGGTGTTCCACATTCCCTTATGGGAATTCCCTCACCATTCCATATCTGTCTGGTTGGCCAAAGCTGGGTTAAATCAGTGAAAGCTGAGAGCAAGTCAGATGCTGTCTGTGGAGGGGAAGGAAAGGTAAAGCTGATTTTCAGCCTGGCTCCATAGTGATAGCAAATCACTTATCTATTTATCTGTTGAGATACAGATATATTAAAAATTGGAAGGAGGTTCTGCAACCTTTAAATCCTTTCGTATCACTTTGTGTTCCTGCTGTTAAGCTTTTGCTGTGTTAATGTCATCCTGGGTTGGCAATATTTACAGCACCTAAATCAATGTTGAGGACATGGAGAATATTGAAGGATCAACTCTACTTATTTCAAATGCACTCTAATATTTTGACTGCCTGACCAGAGTTTGGGAAATCACTGTGGTGGAATGATAATGAGAAGTTTAACAGTTTTATGATGGTTGGAGAGAACTTTATGGAAGTTGATAAATTTCATCTTGTAGGTTTCAATTTCTCCTTCCCTACAGAGCGATGGGGAGAATACATTGATAGTGCCTTTCAAATTGGCTGGATCAGAAGGAACAGCAGCTAAAATCCATTACAGCCCAATTACATCCATCAGCTGAAGCTGTGTGCATTCACTCGTGAACATCAGCATTTAATCCATAAAGAGGAACTAATGAGAAATTTGAAAATGGAATCCATGCATCAGTAGCTTTGGAGAGATTTTGCTGGGATTAATGAACTGCCAGAACATTGTCAACACACTAAAAACCTATTCTCTCTAGGTTTGTTTGCTGACCAAAGACAGATTATATTTTGTTGTTCTCCCTATCCTTCAGCCTGGCTTTTGTCTTCTGGGCTGTTGCTTATTTTCCAACGTTCTCGGTGCAGGATTATCCACTTGAAGGATCAAACAGTTGTTCCTTTTCCATCTTTCTCATGGACATCTGGCTGGTTGGCTGGAGGAACACTCACAGCATCTCTGTCCCTCTGCAGAGATCTCTGGTACAGAGCTCCCAGCCAAGGGCTGGTGGGTGCACCGTGTTTTACAGCAGAAAAGGGAAGTCCAGACACCAGCAATTACTTTTTAAACAGGGCTGTGCTGTAGCAAACTTGCTGGAGTTGATTGGTGAGTTGCCCTCCAAGTTCCCTTTGTAGAATGCTGTACCAGCTAATGGATTTTCCTGATTCTCTGGGGCTACCAGGAGGTGTTTGTCCAAGGAGTGGAGATGAAAGCAAGCCCACAGGAAAGGCAATCTCTCTCATGGGAGCTAAAACTTGTAGTAATTGCAGAGATCTGGGGGGCTGCCAGGTACAAACAGGGCAGGAAAGGGTCACTCACCAAGATTGGCAAAGGACAGCAAGAGCAGTGATGATTTCTGGATGCAGTATTGGCATATCCATCTCTACCACCTAATGACCCAAAGCTGTGACTGTGTTGGTGTTGCAATTAAAATGCATATTAATTCCCACATGCCCTTTACCTGGAGGTGCCTTAAGAACATGTTGGTATTTCAGCACCAGTCCTTGAAAATTTCTGAGCTTCTTTGCACGTAGACGCTTCTATCTGTTAAAAAATAAATCTCCATAGATCTCCTTTATATTCTGAGCCTTATTCTCCCCTGCTACCCAAGTGGTCTAGTAAGGCTTGATGGCTTAATATTTATTTGTTATTTATTTTGATAGATCTCTGTCATATTCACCAGCTGGATAGAGTTACTCTGCTCAACAGCAATACAGCAATATTTCCTCCCAGGAATCGTTCCTTCCCACGTTTAGGCAGCAGAGCTGATCTCCAAGTAGACATGTCTGACAGGTAACTCCTCTGAGATCCCCTTTCCAATTGCACTCCTGATGTGGACATGACAGGCTTTGGAAGAAGGATAGTGGGGAGGGGGCAGGAGGATGGAAAAGCTGGAGAGGGAGCAGAGAAAAACAGACCCTACAGTGTGAATTTGGCTCCAGCAGAAAGGGGTATGGGATGGAGAGAAGAGCAGAGAACTTGGGTCAGAACATCTGGGGCTGGAGGAGTAGCCTGAGGGAGGAAGTTTGAGTGACTCCTCCTGTGAAATGAAACATGATCTGCTTTGGGTCTCTCTCAAGAAAAGCACAAATCCCTGTTCCCCCTTCATCCTCTTTGACTGGAGCTTCACACCCAAATACAATTATGTGCCACCTCTTGATCTGCAAAATATTTGCTTACTGCATATAACTGACTTCTCTTTCGGAATGGACGAAATTTAAATTGCTTAGAAATCTGCTGTCAAACATTTTTATTGAAGAGCAACTTCAAACCAGCAAATTGGGCCCACTTGCTACAACACAAATAAGCACAAACCCCCTGCAAAGTAATGCTTTGGGACAAAAGCTAAAGAGCGAGGAATGAGAGAACATAAATGTGAATAAGGGAAAATGTTTTCACAGCTGTTTTAGACAATTGCATCAGGCCATTTCCTTAAATCCCCTGGGGTTTAAGCACAGAGGGTTCTTCCTTTCATTCACCCTTTTTTAATGTTTAACAAAACACAAATTGGGAAAATCTCCCAAACAACTGTGATCTCGTTCTGCTCAACACTCGTGGCCCTTTGCCCACCACGGAGCAGTTGTGTCTCAGTTGGGAGCAGCATTTGCAGGCAGCACAATCCTCTTTATTGCTGCTTTCCTTGGATTGCACCTCCCATCGGGGTGTAAATGACACACCAGACACCCCAGGGCCCTTGGCAAGTAGAGCCAGAGGTGGAGGGTGTAATAAAGAAGGGAATGGTTCAGAATTAAAGCCAAATCCAGAAACAACTTCTGCATTTTACATATTCCAGGGGCTGTTTTTAGCCATTCTTTGGCAATCTATGGCTGTTCTCCCCTGGAAAGGACTGAGGAAGGTACAGGGGCCTTTCTGGAGAGTCCCTTAGAAAAGAGACTTTATAAAGCGAATAGAATCGCTGTGAATCAATTCTTGGGCAAGAATGCTGAAGTTAAGGGGTTTCAATATAAACACCCTCATCTACCTGATCCAGCTCATCCTTCAATGCCATGAATCATTTGCTGTGCTTCAGTAGAAATATTTGGAATAGCTGGGGCTGGATCTCCCATAATGTTCCTTGTCTTTAAAAGGACAACGTTCTTTATCATTTCTTATTGACTTTAACCAACTTTGCAAAATAAAAGGGCAGAACTTGTAGTAAAAATCAATCTGCTTGGCCCGATACCTCCTTGTTTCAGATTTCTGAATGTGTGCTGGTTTTGCCTCAAAGTCGTGGTTCTGTCATAAAACACCTCCATAAATCATATTCCAAGAGCAAGTCTTAACTACCTACTGTTTTCTTTTCAAATACCTCCTGTTAATCATCCTGACAGCTCTGACACTCAGAATATTGCTGAAGTTTTGAATGCCACGTGCTGCACACAACTGAAAGCCCCGTGTAAAGGGAAGTTCTGACATGGAACCACCATGCACTAAATATATGTACAGGTTAATTCATAGGTAGAGTCTGTAATATGCACATTTTACCCACAGGATGCTCAAACTAGATAATGTAACTGCACGTGAGTGATGTGTAGATAGAGAGTGGCAGACTGAATGCTTTGCATTGATACCCACATTGCAGTGCCAGGAGGATTTTAAAGGTTGAAAAAAGGAAGTTGCACTGCCCAGATGCCTTGATCTTTTTTTGAATAAGTGCAATATTACAATAAACACTTTCTGGCATTGTTTGAAATTTAATCTGAAAGGGTGATGGGAAGTTAGTGCTGGTCCCCAGTTGCCAACTGGAGGCAAACCTGAGGTTTCTGACTCCTCCTGGAATCCACAGCCCTTTTCACATCCTGCCTCTTCCTGATGGGCTTTCTGGGAGCATTTGTCCTGTGCCTTCCCTTCAAAATCCATGACAGAAAGGGACTCCTGTCTCTCTTGAAGCCGATCACTTCCAAGTAAATATTTGCTCTCTGAGTTCAGGTAGAGGCTGATTCTGACAGTTTGCAAGATAAATTCCCTCTCAGCTCTCCAAACACTGGGGCTTTATTTGTACCTCTGCAAATAAGTTACTAAAAATAAACTGAGTTATGAAGTCTGTAACTTGGGACCTAAGTGCTACTTAAAAGGGTATTTGTTTGAATTGATTTGATGACACAGCTCCAGCCAGAGCTTTTTTGGCAGCACTTTCAGATTGCTCTGAACTCTCTCATCCCTCATAAAGGACAATTTGCCAACAGTCTTCGCCTGCTTGTAGTTGTGGGATTGTGTAGATTTTTTTCTTGTTCTGTATTACAGAACCCCCATAATAAACTGCCCCTAGAGCCACAAATTCAACCATATTTTCATTTCCCCACTGTTGTTTGGACTATCTTTCAAATTCTGTGAAATAAATTGTCTTTGCAGCCTTGCTCCTGTTTCCTGTGGCAGGTTTGGCAGTAACCAGGCCATTAACAATTCCTAAGGAATTGCTCTCGTTTGTTTTCCCTGTGTGCAGGTTTTGTTCTCTCTTCCTGCCATCCTTAGTGCC
This sequence comes from Serilophus lunatus, assembly GCA_013399895.1. Classification (NCBI taxonomy): domain Eukaryota; kingdom Metazoa; phylum Chordata; class Aves; order Passeriformes; family Eurylaimidae; genus Serilophus; species Serilophus lunatus. The sequence goes on from VXBA01002727.1 coordinate 359,359, forward strand.
TTGTCCTCTGGAGTGCGTGGGGCCAGGTGGTTGCTGTGCTTTCTACCAGGAAAGCATCCACCTTTGGCAGAAAGCATTTGGATTTTCTGGGTGAACGATTCATTGAGAAACAAGGAGGAAAATCTTTTGGGGTGTCCTGTACAGGGCCAGAAGCTGGATTCTGATCCTTGTGGGTCCCTCCATTGTAATTTTCACATTGCAGTGCAAGAGTGGGCCCCGGGTGTGACCCTGAAAGGAGTTTTCCTGGTAGTTTCTGATTAATAGTAACGAGAGCTCCAGGTAAACCTGGGTTTATAAACAGTTTTTTGGCCTGTGCACCTTTGCAGGGCAGCTGTGTCTGTCAGAGCTGACACCACGGAGGGAAAGCAGCAGAACACTGCTGTGCCAAACTGGAGATAAACTGGAGATACACTCGTTTCCATCCATGAATTTTGCTGGCTGGGAAGTTCTGGGACTCTGCAGCGAAAAGGCTGTTGGAGCACGTAAAGAGGTGAGATTGACACTCCCCCGAATTCAGGCAGAAACAGAACTTGAGAAACACTTCCATGGCAAAGGCTTTTTGCAGCTTCCCTCTCCTTTTAAAGTTTACCAGCTGGAATTTGACACCTCCCATGACTGAGCAGCGGAAACGCTGCCCCTGGGATGTCTGGCCAAGGGATGGATCCTGTCAGTTAATTCAGCTTCTACATGGAATTAGTCAAGGTGCCGTTTGGAGCCATTTGCGTGGTCTAGAAACCAAGACTCAACTACAAACAGTAATCACAGGCTCTAATCCCATTTCATTTCTTCCATTTGCTCCGTAGCCTTGGAAACATTAATTAATCTGTGGGAAAGGGCAGGATGGTGCAGTGGAAGGGATGGAAAAGGTGGGCTCATGGCTGAGAAAGCAGACCAGAACATGAGAAACCCGGATTTAATTTTTCTAACTTCTCTGTGTGGTTGTAATCATGACAGTTATGGCTGGGAAACACACAGATGTTCTGGGTTTAGAAGTCCTCTTAACACCTGGAAAGGCATCTACAAACCAGTGGTGCCAAGGGAGACTGGGTTCCACGACCCATCAGGTCTTTTATTCTGGACAAATCTTCGTGGTAGTGAAGAATCTGATGCAAAATCAAGCAGCTGATGAGAAGGAGATATTGCAGTACATCACCACAGGAAATGCGAGCTCCACGGAGATGGGAACTTTCAATTTTAAGGACATATGTAATGAATGCAGTCAAGTGGAACAGCAACATGGCACTGCATAAAATAAGTGGAGTGTCATGTAAATTGATCTGCAAATTACTGGTAGTTGTGCTGTTCTCTGACAGAATGATTCACACTAATTCAAGGAAAAATTTCCTTTTGCTGTTAACAGAGTTAATGCCCCAGCAGAGGAAGGGGAGGTTCCAGCTGTGAAAGGCAGGAGTGTCCTGTAAATGCACCGTTTTCTCGCTGTTTTAACTCATTTCTTTGTGCTTGTGAAACGGATGATCATGAGACTGAGTAGACACACAATGAGGAGAAAATTCACCTTCCTGTCGGGAAACCCGTGTGAAACGCGTGGTCTTAAAGCAGAATTTGGTTCTAAATGAGCTTTTAGGCAACAGTGAGTTCATCTGTTGTATCTGACAATTAGTGGAGGCTTCAGAAAGGAGAAGCAGGAGTTGTGTGATCACTCAGAGGAGCTGGTCAGGGTTAAGCAGAAATCTGTGGGGGGAAAAAAACATCTCAAATCGTGAAAACTTTGGCTACTTATCTCAGTAAAACAGAAGGGAAAATTGGTTTGAAGACTCGTGAGTGACTGTGTTGTTATTGTTGTGTAGGAAAAATTGGTTGTAATTTTACCATGAAGTGAAATTTTACCCCATGAGTTTTCAATTTGCCTTCAGAGAACACTGAGAACAATGAATGTGTTCCAGAGAGAAGGTTTTCTTCTTAGAAAAATCACTTTAATTGGGAAGCACTGAATGCAAACAGGTCATGATCACTACATTCTTTTCTTGCCTTTTTTTCTTCCCCCTCCCTACCAGACTCCTTTGCACTTCCCAGCTCCGCTTTTCTTTTGTTGCCACTTAAATTTCTCGTTGCTCAACTTTCCTTTCACCCCAGTACCGGAGGTAAAGGAACATTCTCGTCTGCCAGAGCTGGTTACTGCAAGAAATGAGCCAGACGTGTAAGTGATGAAGGCTCTGATTATATCCCCTGCTACTCTGGCACTTTTATGCTTTAAAAAAAACCCAAACCCAGGCTGAACAAAACAAGCAAATGCATGTTCTTGTCTTTTCCACAAGTTTCAAGACAAATCAAATCCAATTTTCTTCTGAACTTACAATTTAACTGTTCACATTTCTTCTGTTCTTGCCACCTCCACAAGCTTATTTTTGAGATATATTTATTATTAAGGAAATGAGGGAGGGGAGAAGGGGGGAGGGATCTTTTGCTGATGGAACACTTAGAGAATTTCTGTTTGAGAGGATGAGGTGTTTATGTTAATGGTTGCCTTATTTACAGTTGCAGACATGGTGCGAAGTGTACAGGAGCTTCTCACTCCTAATTAGCTTTAACAACTGCAATTTGTGCAGGAACTGAGGAAGAGCTTCCCATCTCATCCACTCTGGAAGGGGAGGGGGAGCAGCAGAATTTGCAGATGTTCTTTCCAACCAGCCCCTGAAACAACCCAAATTCTGAGTTTGGTGCTACTTCGCTCAGGTGTCACCAAAGTCACCTGAGGGAACAGTCAGCAGGAGGTGCAGAACAGGGGTCACGTTTGCTCAACGTCTCCCACAGATTTTGCACACCAGGTCCATGTGCAGCCCCCCAGAAATAACCATCCTGCCTGACCAAGTCCGTGAGAGGAGCCACGACGGGTCCTCCCTGTCTCTGACCTCATTTATGGGATGTTTCCCCTTTGTTGCCTTTCTTTCAGCATTTCAGCTCTGTCAGGTGCAGGTTTGCCAAAAGGAATGTTAATTGCCTATTTACTGCATCCCAGCTTGTTCAATTTACACACAGATCATTTCCTATTCAGAAACCAGCAGCAGATTCATTTTCTCTCTCTCTCTCTTGTTAATCTCTTTACTGTCTGAGTAAATGCCACAGGAGCAACACTCCCACCTCCTGAAAAGTCACCAGCTCTGCACATGAAAAACAAACCCCAACTCAGTTCTGAATCCCAGAAAGGGCAAGGTCACATCCCTGAGAACACACAACTGCCTGGAAGCAGCCAAATTGGAGTGAGAGCCCTGCAGGATGAGCCAACATCAATGATCATTAGAAAACTGGGCAGATTAGAAAAAAGTCCGTTGATGGGCATTTCTGTAAACCCAAGACTTTGCTTTCTCCATGTGAGATGCTTCTGAATTCTCTTTTTCTGTTGAAGTAGCACAGGGCACTTGTTAGCATTTGATGGATTTCAGTGTAGCCATGTGATAACTTGTGCCATTTCATTCTTTTGGTAGGAAAAGTCAACGTGAAAACAGAAGGGAAAGAGTTTAAATGCCCAGGGAGGGAAGAGGGAACACCAGGGGCTGTTATGCCCATGAGGGCTCCAGCCTAAGGTCACTCAGCTGTTTGTGTCAATAAACAACCCACGTCCTTACATCTGTCTCCTGGTCCCACTTTGTGACTTTTAGCAGCATCTCAAAGGTTTCTCATTAGCTCAGCAAAGGAACAGAGCAAAGGTGGTTAAATTGGGAGCTGCTCAGCTGGACAGAGCTGTGATAAATCTTCCAAATCAGCTGCTCAAGGCAACTGCTTTGAGGAAGGGGAGCAATGACAGCAATTCTGTGGCACTCCTCCTTTCAGAGCAGTGAAGCTCTTGGGAGGAGCTCTTCACTCAGGCAAAGGTTTATTTCAGTCTGTGTTCAAAAGAGAAGGCCCTGATTTCTCACCTCTGGATGTTTCTTGAGGAAAGGGCTTAATTTCTGAATGGAGAGGGAGGAAATGAAAATGTCCAGAGAAATCCATGTGTCAGTTTATTCTGTGGCCCAGGTCTGTGAGGGGATGGGTGTGAGGATCTCATGGACATGAAGGAGGTGAATTCAGATGGTACCAAAGTCTCAGCTGTAAAACTTCCTGTCATGGATGGATTTCTGGTTCTTGGTAACAACCAGCTGGAAGAGTCAATAGGTGGGAAAAGTTCATGGAATTCATCGAAGCCACTAAAGACATTTCCTTCTGTTTTTCTAAAAATAACGGGGCTTTTCAAACACCAGCCAACGAGGTGCAAATTACAACATCTGGCATGTTTGCTGAACTGGAGCCAGGAGGGATCAAACAAGAAGTTCTGATGGAAAAAGTAAGAACATTTGAATAATGAAGCTGACTTTGCCCAATACTTGGAATGTACAAAGGAAAACAAACTCTAAAAAATGCTGTTTTAGCAAAGATTTTAATCTTGTGTTTTGCTTATGTAACATCCACGTAACAAATTAAGGACATTCCTGCTTTTCTGAATAGGATATTTCTCTGAACTAGGGCCTCGATGTCCATTTTTAAATTCTTATTTGCATAAAGAGATTTATTGTAGATCTCTTTCCCTGCAATGCAAGAGCTTGGAGGAGGCAGGACCCAAAATGCTGTAGGATCACAGCTTGTGTTTATTTGCACTGACTGGATCTTCCACAGATGGAGCTGTTACATTCCAGGAATGTTGCTGAGATAAAATATGACCATGAATTGACTCTAGAATTAGACTGTTGATTCTTTGGGTTTTTTTTTCTTCAGTAAGGCTGAAATATTTCACGTGGACTAAGGACTAGTGACTAATGGGAAGCAAAAAGGAGAAGGATTGAAAATGGAACATCTCAGTATGAAGTACCCCAAACTCTCATCAGACTTTTCCTAAGCAATGATCTTCTTCAGCTCTTTAAATTATTACAGACTGGTGAAAAACATTTTGTTCTGAAGACTCTCCAAGAAAAGTATGTATTTATTTAACTGATTATCACAGTATTTCTATCTAGTCCCTTTCTCTATAGGTAGATTTTCTTGGGTACAGTACATCCTCAGAAAATGTACTGCTTTTGTCCCACCTTCCAACCAAGACTCCTGAAATTGTGCAGGGACAGAGAAAAACCTTCCTTAAGGCAGGAATTGCAGCTGGGCAGTGTCTGCAGTAATTTGGACAGAAGCACTTTGCCATCTCACAGCTCTTCATCCCTTTCAGTGGCATTAAACCAGTCGTGCTCTGTTCCAAATCCTGACGTGGGGCTGTGATCAGTGAAGGGTGTAGCAGTTACGAAGGGATTTCACTTGCACAGAGCACTTTGAAAGGGTCAGGTTTGAGTCTATTTTCCTTAAACCCAGGAATAAGTGCCCTGTGAGCCATCAGTGCCCGACAGATGTGAGAGGAACCAGCCCCACAGGGCTCCTGCCTTGCAGCAAGAAGATTAATGTGATTAGGCCTCGGCACTGTGAGCTTGCTCTGGGCCCAGCAGGGCTCTTTATAACCCTTCCACAAACACAACATTTCTGATCAACTTGTCAAAGTGTGGCAAAAATGTTCTTAGCTCTGGCTCTTTGTTGCTGGGGTCAGGGAGGGCTGCTCCCTCCTGCTCCTGCCTTTGTGCAGGGGATGCAGTTCCCATCAGAGCTCCCAGGTAACGCTTCTTTGTGCCGGCTCAGATCCCTTTGTCACGAGAGGGAAGGCTCAGAGCAATCCTGACACACACAAACCACCAACCCCTGCTTTTATCTTGGATATACAGAGTGGCTCCTGGCTGTGGCAGCTTCTGTCCGTGCTCTGGTTTGGTTTTAACCTTGTTTTTCACACAAGTGGAGCTGGAGCCGGAGCACCTGACAGGGAATGTCCAGGACTGATGGAATCAGTGGTGCCACTGCTCCAGGTCCTCACAGTGCACCAGCATTAACTTGTGTGGGCTGAAGCATCATTGTAAGTGGGATTAAATGGAGAGCTCAGGATCAAATCCTCCGTGCTGGCGGTGACTTGCGGAAACCGAACTCACCCCGTAGGCCTCGTTATGAGAAAGGTGTGTTTATTGTGCGCAGGGAGCAGGGTCACAGATATTCCAAATCCTCCCCGATCCCATGACTGTCCCGGGCTTACATCCCCCTCCCGAGTGACAGCCGTCACACAGCTCGGGTTGGCCCCTCCTGCTCCGAGCCCACCCTCTGCTCCGCCCCGTCCCTTCGAGGGCTGGGCTGTCGTTGCCATCGTCCCGTCGCAGACAGGCACACCCTCCTCTTGTAGGGGACCTTGAGATGTTGTTCCAGGCTGTTGTGATGTCTGGGTTTCGCCGTCTCTGTCCCCCTTATCTGCTGTTCGTGTCTGGTGTTTACAGAACCTGCTCTATCCCAGCCCTGTGTCTCAGCGGGGCCCTGATTTCCCTTTCTAACCCCAACTCAATTATTCCCCCCTTTTCTTTCTCATTAACAAATTCTTTTGGTTTAGGTTATGCCTGCTTCCTAAAGCCACCCCTAATCATATTGTCTATTCCCAATCTCTTAGCCTCAGCCCGTGTCTCACCGTCCCTCATAGCTGTCATCTCTATGTGTACCCACCCACACAAAGCATTTCTACACTACCTCTACTTCTACAGTTACAATAATGATTACAGAATGGGAAGGTTAATTACAAGGAAGGGTTAGGCAACCCAGTCAAGCTTATTCTACAGTTTCCAAGGGTCCATCCTGATATGGAGTTTCAGTTTGATTTCCAGTGTTCTGTAAATTCATGTGAATCCCCTTGATTTATACATGTGTGGTGCCCTATGTTTGCTTAGATGCACATTCCTCCTTAATATACCACATCCAAACTTAATCCATTTCACAGCACCTCCCCGGATAGGCCAGGAGTCTTCTTTGAGGTGTTCGTGGAGCATCATTTGTTTCATTTCTGATGCTTGATTTGCTTCATAGAAATTACTCCACTGCCAGGGAAACTTACTCGCTTCTCGAATTTGTTTGAGGAGGTTCTGAACCATTCCTTGTAGGCTCCACTGGGTTCGGGATGTCTCGGACAGGAGCGGATCCACCGTGGGCTGGGTGTGGTGCTCATTCAGGACAGCACCTCTTGGTTCGTGCACTGAGACCTCACCTGAAACCAAAGGTCACAATGGGAATGACTGGACTAAACTTGGAATCAGCAACACTTTTCCCCAAGAGCTCCCAAGAGAATAAATGGAGCTATTTGTGGAAGGAGGGATGAGCTGCCCTAAGGGGAGTCAGGCTGATTTTTTGGTTGTTGTTGAAACTGGTCAGGAAATTGTTGATTCCATTAAATCCATTTTATTTTATATACCTTTTTGCCTCCAGAAAGGGGAATCAATTTTGACAGAATGTTCTTCCCAATAGGGTAAAATGTATATGAAACTCTTGTTTTGGCTTAAAAATGTGCAAAGTAGCTTGGAAGCTGAATTTCCCCTCTGCAGCCCCTCACTGGTTATTTGCTGTAACAAACTGGGCTTTATTTACTTTCCCTGTTTTGTGAAGGTGTTTGGTTTGCACTGACATTATAAAGCAGCAGGAAGGAGAGGTCCATGTGTAGCTCAGTTAGAAAGTGGGTGGAAATCAAATTTCCTGGATTTTTGCCTTTTTGCTCCTTGTTATTTGCTTCCATCTCTGTAGCTGTTGTTTTCACAACGTTTCCCATTTCTGGGCTGGTTTCCTTTGGCTTTTGGGAATCATATTGCTGGTTTTGGAGCTGTTTAGTGCTGATCTCTGGCAGGTGTAAGTGAGGAGTCAAATTCAATGTGCTCAAAGCACCATCACTGATAGGAAAAGTAGGGCCCTTGGTAAATTGAGACCAATACTGAAAAAATAACAGAATAACAATGAGCTCTTTTACCAGGATCTGTGTTTTCCACTCCAATTCCTCAACTCCTCTCAGCAGTGAAGTGCTTGAAGCAGAGTAAGGTGGAGAACAGGCCTCTAAAGATTCAGAAGAGAAGGTTTATGCTTATCTTTGAGGGAGCCACAGTTTACTAAAATGAGGTAAAATATCAGCCACCTCTACTGAAAAACCCCATGTGGGCATCTCCAGGGCTTTCACTATGTTCTAGGATTTAATGCTTAGTGATTCCAGGCAGATTAATGTACTTAAAAACTTCAGCAAATTCCATTAGTGACTCTCTGTGTCTCTAATTGTCTAAATACAGTAAAGAACAATCCTTCTCCTGAAAGGCTGAGCTGCAAGACAGACTCTTGAGAGCTTCAGTGGGGGAATTCCAAAGTGCTGATGTGATTTGGTGTTTAAACTCAGCTTAAACCCAGCACGACGTGTGGGCCAAGATGCCCGTCGGCGTTGGGAAATTGGACTTATTGCTCATAACTCAAGCACTGCTCTTCCCAAAATGGATTGTTTTTGCAGGCCTGAGGTGCAGCAGCCAGGAAATGGATGTGATAACAAAACAAATCCCAAACATTTTGCTGCTGATTATATTCCCCAACGTTTCTTACAGTGCTGGGGGAAATCCCCCAACTCCTTTTCACTAAACCATTAGATCCAGTAATGCTGAATCATGTAAATTTTTGTTTCCCAAGGATGATCCATCTGTCCAGACTGGGAGAATATAAAACCAATATAAATCCCTATTGCCTGAAAAGAGAGTGAGTCTATACCTTTCAAATAACTTTATATCCTTCAGCACTGGTAATAAATATCCTCCTTTTACTACAAACTCCTCTGCTCAGAGCCTGTGGCCCTGAATTATCTGTCTCACATATGAAGTACCTCTGGATATGCAAATTAACAACAAGTTTAAGTGTTGTCTCTCCCTCTTCCTGGTGTGTTTGGTTATCTAAATATTTTCCATTTACACCAGCCTTACAATCACCAAGTATTGTAATTTTTCTGCTATTCTTGTTTATTCAATCATTATACTTCCCCCTGTTTGTTCAAGAATATTGTCTCAGGTCAAGTTTTCAGCTGGTATAAATCAACTTCCAATTCCAAGGACCTGCATAAAGAATTATGGACAACTTCTGGGCTATTTTTAAATCTCACAGAAGGCTGAAATAGCACACAAAGATCCATAACATGCCGAGGGCTTTGTGTTTTTAATTCCAGCTGCCTGAAATTTTTATTCAAAACTTCGCCAGCAGGAAGTGGCTTTTTCATTTACAGAGAAAGTCCTGCAGGAAGAGGCCTTTTAGAAAGTAAAAAAAAAATTACAAGAAGAATAATAAACACTCATGTTCACGTCTTGCATCAAAAAAAATCCCCAAATAACCAGTTTTAACGTTAAATATCCCTTTATTGAGGAGATTAAATGAGGATTTGACAGAATTTTACAAGCCAAGGGAGGAAAGGCACATTTGGGGTGACATTGCAGGTTTTTAAACCCCATCCTGCTCCTACCCAACAGCCCAAAACAGTGGCAGAAATTACAGGGGGGGGATTTTTATCTGGAAAGGGCTGAGCTAAAATTGATCCAAGGCACCAAGATGAACAGCCTGGTGCAAACAAGTGCTGCTGCGGGATCTTTGATGGCCTCACATCATCGAGATCATATCCCACATTTGTTGCCTGAAGTTTTATGGTCCATCAAGCCATAAAATCCTGGTAATTGATGCAGTGCTGACTCCAAAGGGGAATTGCCACTGCCAGGTTCTCCCATCCTGCGTCCCACAGCCTCAGGCTTTCCTGGCAGTGGGGCTGATCTCCTACAATTTCTCTTGTACTGGGAGATGTGAGAGAGACAAAGGCAAATTGGGTGTTTTTTTGTTTTTAGTCCTGAAGGTACCACAAAGAATTTCATGTTTTGCTTTGCAGGGAAAGGAAAAGCTGCACCTCAGACTGTCAGCTGTGCTGAGGCTCCTGGGGCCTCTGAATCTGTAGCCAAATCCCAATAATTCAGCCTGGCCACTGCTTGCACAGTGTTGCAATAAACTATTGATTTCATCTGAAACCAAGGGGAATAAAATCCTCAATCCATAAAAACTGGTAGTATTGTAAAATTGAATTTAAACATGCTTTTGTTTTAGTTATAAAATGTCAGAAATCCTTCTGAACTTTAAACAGAACAACCTCCAACCACCCCAAGACGAGCAAAGAAAAGATTTCCTGGGGTGGTGCAGGACCAGGGGCTGGACTGGGACCTGTGGGTTCTGTGATTCCCACACTCCATAACCCAACAATCCATATTTCCCCACACATGACAGGCCACTCTCAGCCCTTCCAGCCCCTCTCTCAGTGCAAACCAAAGGGAAGACACGGATCTCGTGCCCATCTCCCAGTTAATTGGGTTTTACATCCAAAGGTCCCAAAGGAAGGAAATGAAAGGTGTGTTGCTGCATAACTCCAGATACTCAGTGCACAAACACATCTGGGCTCTGAGGGCCTTTAATGGTTGTTGATGTGCTTCCCACAGAGCTGAGAAAGCACAAGTTGAGGTGTCAAGGTGTTTAATTTTGTTGGAACACACTGGACTGAGAGAACCTCCTCGTGCTTTTTTGGTCTTTTCAGTCAGAATGGCTTTGCCAGAAGGAGGGATTTGGACTATTGCTGTTGCCTCAGAGAGACTTCTGGAGTGAGAAAGTCATGAAATAAATCCCCCTTCTGGGTCTCATTCTTACTCTGTCATACACCTGCTTTGTCTCTCTGTGACTCTGCTCTTCTGCCAATAAAATAGGTTAGAAAAAAGGCCTTTAACCCAACTGCAAAACACCTGGAGCTCTGTAGGATATCAGTTTTTATTTCATTTGTTCAATTTAACTCTCAGTCACAGCACAAAGTCAAAATTCCCTGAGAGTTTGGCTGGTGGTTGTGAGCCATGAAACAGTGGGGTTTGCTCTGGTGCTGAGCAGAGTCACCTGATGTTGGTGAGACTCCACTGAGAAGAGATTTTCAGCTCATCCATAAACTGGGAACATTCCTGGGAATTCTGGAGGTTTCTCTCTAAAACTGAAAATCAAACTATCCCTTTCCTGTACGTTACAGGGGGAAGATGAACTCCCCCAGGGATTCAGCAGCCACTGGAGGAGGAGGGAATGCTGCTCACAGCTGTCCTGCAAAGAGCAAGGGATAGAAAGGGATTTTGCAGATGTTCATCACCTTTTGCTGCTCGTGATTTGATGAAGGTCTATCATTTTCACTCTCATTAGAGGAGAACTTGCCAAGTGCTTGGGGCCACAGCCTTGAAAGAGCTCTCTGCTGCTCACTTATGTAATACCAAATATGCTTGCACAGTAGGAGAGCCCATTAAATATTTAAAGCCCGTCCTTTCCTCAAAAGCAGAACAGCAAAGATGATTTTCCATGGAATTTAACATTAAACTCTGGCAATTTGTACAGCTGTGCATATAAATAGCTTGCACATCATCTCTGGAGGCAAAGGTCATACTGCGTCCCCCACCCCAATCTCAACTTACAGCAGCAGCCTTCCCTCTCTGTTTCCATGTTATTTATCCAAAGAGATGTAAAAATTGGGATAAAGCTCTATTGGGTTTTGAGAGATGAATGAATAGAAGATGATTGTAATATTTTTTCCTTAATCACTTAATTTTTTTCTCTTCACAAAGCAGGATGGATAATACCAGATATCAGCCGTGGGGACTGGGTGGCACAAAGCTTTTGCAAGGAAAGAAATCAGAACAGACAACTGCCTGATTTCACTTAATGCAATTTGTTCCATGGCTGATCTGCAGCCCTCTGCTTCATTACCTTAGACAAACTTAAACCTGGTTTCTAAGGAGGCAAAAATTCTTATTTGCAATTAGAATTACCCAATTACACACCACTCACAAACCACGGGGCATGTTCAGCTCCAGCTGATGGAAGCTGACTTCTTAAATGCCAGGGATATATTTCCTCAAAGAACAAATGCTTAGAAGTTCATATCACAGAAGGATCTGTACAAACAAAACACAGGTAGCTCAGGATTCTCACTCCCTGTGCTTAAACAACTCTGTAACATAAATAATTTCAGTGTAAAACCCTTGGGGCAGGATTGCATTTGGTGAATGAATTTGGGAATTTGCTGATGGAAAATATGGAATGGGGGGGTTAAATGACCCTTTGTTAGGACCAGGAGTTGAGACAGGGAATCCCAGAATCCCAGAATGGTTTGGGTTGGAAGGAACATTAAAGATTCTCTCATTCCTATCCCCTGCCATGGGCAGGGCACAGGGAGTTCAGTTCCTCTCTGTCCTTCCTGGTATGGTCCGAACTCCATTAACCTTTTTCTCCATTTGCACCTACAATGCCCCGTGACTGCATTTCAAATATTCAAATATTTAACAGTACTTTATCCCACCTTGTTTAACTTCTGCCTTCATTTTCCATGGAGCCAATATTGGCTTATTTCAATCTTGTGCATTTTATGTCCTTATTTGTCTTTTGGGTAGAGGGACGTTAATTGACTCTCTGGTAATTCCAGTGTCTCCTGCTGAGGGAGCATCAGAGGGAATTGGTTGTTTTTGCTGGCTCTCCAACTAGTTAATTGAGAAGCTATTCAATTATAGGTAATATACTTTTATTGCTAATAAGATATTCTGGTATCAACAACATCCCTGATTCTAACATGAAATTTGCAGGAATTATAAGAAACATGAAACTGCTTGGCAAAAAGGCTCCAAAAATTAACCTTACATAGAAATACTGGGACCAACACCAGCTCCAGAGCAGTGAAAAGTAAAATCAATAAAATTCCTATCAGAGTTTCCTACTATTTATTTACTCTCACTTGTGGGAGGGACATTTGGAAGGAGGCAAAATTGCTGCAGATGCATCAGACTAAAAAGTTGTTCTTCATGCAGATTCTCAAACAGGAGATCTAAAACACAGTTAATGCTGCTCTTCATTATCTAATTTGCCAAGCCTGGATTTCTTTTTATGCATCGTTTCACAAGCTCATCTTGACTCTGGTATTAGTTCCTTTATTTATTGAAGAACATCTCGGGTAAATAAATATCACTTCTTTTGTTATTGGAAAACACTGGTACCTGGCAGCCCAGATGGAGCCACAGCCCTGCACCTAAGGGAGAGGCTTCTAATTCCTTAAACCTTGGGAGATGGGATTTAGGAGTTTGGGAAATTGTACTGTGTGCTTCTAAGGGCTTTGCTAAGTCAGTGGACTGTTTCCCAAAGGTTCTTTTTCTCCCTGTGTCTCCACAAAATGCCTTCCTGGGTCCAGGGTCCAGCCTCAAGTGATGAGTCAATGGAGATTTGAACCCACTCACGATTTCCACCCCACCTGAGCCCCTTCGTGCTTTGCTGCTTGGTTTCAAATGTCAGAATCTATTTGTGTCTCTCCATTTTTTTTCCCCCCATAAGGCAAAAGTTGTTCACAGCAACAACAAAAGGGAAGAGAAGTATGAAGAGATTAGTTTGATCAAAGGAGTCTCATGTCACAGCAGAAGATTGATTTTCCTCCCCTGCTGCACTCCAGGCCCCTTCCCTCCGTGTGCTGCTCTGGGTGTCTCTCCATGCCTTGCCTGGGTGGCTTCTGATTATGGTTGCTGTGCTCCTAATGCCACACAAACAAGGCTCTGGCATGGCCCAGGTGCTGCCTGACCCCCCTTCCCAGCTGGAAAGGACAAGCACTTGTTCAGCTCTCCCAGTTCTCCCACTTCCCTGGCAGTCCCGGGGCAGCACACCCAGCCCCTCTGTGCTGGGAAGGAGGCAGATCCCAAAAAGTAAAATGCTGTTTGAGAGCAGAGCAGGGCAGGGCTGGATGTCTCTGTTCAGTGCTGCACCTGAGCCCCTGCTGAGCTCCCAGGGCAGGCAGGAGCTTTGATGGACAGAGGGAAACATAGGCAATAATATTTTAACACTTGGGATCAAATCACCTTTTGTTTAATGGGGGATAAGGAAACAATCCAATTTTAATAATGCCAGATCACTCTGCCTAAATGAAATGGGAACAGGAGATGAGAGGCTGGTAAACACTGTTCTCTGCCAGCAGGAAAACAGGTTTTAATCCTATAAATCACAAAAGGAAATTGCTAAGGCTGTATCTCATGCAATTAAGCCAATTTAAGCCTGACTATTAGGGGGGAAAGATTATTCAGGAACTGTGGCATTTCAGCATGGAGGTTTGGGATGGTGTTGGATTCACACACCAGGTTCAGTCTCCTGCTTTTCAAGAACCTGCATCCAGGGCTGGGAGAAACTCAGTTCATGGAGGTTCAATGCTGCCTTTGCACAAGGGTCGTTTTCCTCCAAAAATCACCCAGAGCCAATCTGCCTCATAGAACAGGATCTGAGCTGTCAGAGTCCATCCCTCTCCTAAAAGCACAAAGAAATGATGCATTCCTGGGGTGCAGGAGTGAGTTAAGGTGCCTCCCAAGCCAGGGGAGCTGTTCAAGTGGCTGTGGCAGGGATTCAACAGGAGCTGGACTGACGTGACCCCTGAGTCGTCTTTCTCAGCTATCTATCTTTCTAAAAAAAGGTGAAAATAAAATAAATAAATGTACCTGTTTGTGAGCTCCCTTTGCAATGTGCTCCACAGCTTGAACACTTTGAGTGTAACAAGTGAATATTCAATATTTAAAGGCAAACATTCTCTCAGACAACATGGTTTGCATTATCCAAGGGGTGTTACAGTGGAGGGGGTTTCTGCTTTTGTTTGGGCTGCTGGGTAATAAACAGGCATCTTATTTGCAGAGGGAGAAAAGCAAAAAGCAGCAGATTAAATTGTAAAAGTGATTTTCCCAGATGGATTTTATCAGGAGCTCTGATAGCTCTGAGTGGCTGCACAATGGGGAACAGTGTGAGGAGATTGAGCAGCAGCATTTTGGGTTCCTTGAGCAATCAAATGAAAGCTCTGAATGACCTGGTGTAAAAAAAACCCCAATCCAATAGGAGTAAACATGAAAATGATTGTTAAATTGTCACTGTAAAGATTAGAAAAGTTCAAAGAATAAGTTCTTTAAATTGCAATCCTTGAGTTGTTTTTTGTGCTCAGCTCTGGGGAGGGGAAGCAGCAGCAGATGCAGGTGTGTTTTTCATTGGAACTGCAAGGTTGAGATCCAAGGAATAGAAGTAAAACTGTAAAGGAAAACCAGAACTCCAGGACCATGATCCGACCCTGCCAGTTTGTAGGGGAGCACTTAGTTCCTGTGTGAAGGTTGGAATTTTTAGAAATCCTCAGTTCTGGTTTTCTAGGATTATTAAGTGTTGTTAAATTTCTAATTCACTTCAAAATAAATCCCATCATTGGGTGTAGAAATTCCTGGAGGTGCAGGGACTCCACACTGAGTTTCATGTCCTGTCTGATTCAGGGTCAATCCAGAGGTGTGTCATTCCCAAGTGACTCAAAGAGAAAGGACTCAAAACCCTTGTTTGCAATCCCCTGTAATAAAATCATTTTGCCTTTGGTTTTTCTGCCTCTCAGGGTGTCCATAAATATTCCAAATTGTAGATGGAACAACCGAAGTTGTGAGAAGTTTCAGGTTTGAAATTTATTTCACTGAAAACCTTTTGGTTTCCAGACTATTTGGGGCTTAGAACCCCCAGTGCCAGGGTACATACATGGAATGAGGGATTGTCCATGTTCCAACGGACTGAAGAGCCTTAAATAAACCCCAGGGGAAAACCAAGGCAGGTAAACATAACACCTGAAAATGAGTTGGCAGAATGAAGGTGTTTTTAATGAGGTTTCAGAGCTGTAATTGCCATGGTGCCCTTCCACCTTCCTGCACCAGGGCAGGGATTGCAATAGGAGCAACTCGGAGGCAGCAACTCAGGTTACAAATCTGAAGTGAGGAACAAACCCACAGTCCCTGGAGGGTGTTTATTGTCTCACTGGCTGAACTCTCAGCTCCCCTTTAGCCACAGGCAGCCAACTGCACCAGTTGTTTATCACTGTGAGGAGCAGAGTGCAGCAGCATCACTGAAATGGATCTTAAAGAGCAGCTTGGTTTCCTATGCTTTTTTAAGTTAGCATAGAATGACATTTTTAAGATAACTTTTTTTCCCAGATAAAGCTCTTTTACATCCAATTATAAATAATAATGAATATTCCAGGGAGCCCCTGATAACAGCTCCTGTTAGGCCTGGAGAGCAGTCAAGCAAAAAGTGAATTGTAATAAGGTCACAAATGCTGTAAATTACTGGGTTCTCAGCCTTGCCTACATCCCACAGTGGGCCAAGAGGGTTTCACTCCATTAAATGTGAGAAGCCACAACTCATATTAAATCACACCGTGACATTGGAGTCATTAAAGAGAGAAGAGCAGAAACTGCCCCACGTGGGGCTGAGCTGCTCCTTCCCTTCCCTCCTGGCAGAGGATGGAGCCCAGAGCCCCTATGAGAGCCCCAAACCTGCTCTGGCCACAGGAAATAACCTCACTTGTCTGTGCCTTTGCCTTTGAGCCACTGTTTGCAGCTTCTGGGCTGGGGAAGAATTCTTACTGATGTTCACCTGGATAAAATCCTCACTGGGGTCTGGGGTCCCACGTGCTGCCAGAAAATCAACAGCAAGTGCCCAAATCTGTGGGTGCTGAAACTCCTGAGTGCCATTACCCTGCCAGAGGTTTGTGAGGGGAAGGGCAAGGCCTGTGCTCGTGTCTTGGTGCTCTTGGAGAGAGGATCCAGCTCTGATGCTGCTCCCTAAACTGTGTCCGGGGCTGGGTTTGGAGCCAGAGGCAGAGCTGCTCTTTGGCAGGAGGGCCCTTTCCTTCCAGCAGCTCTGCCCAGTTCACTCTCCTGCAGATTCAGAATTAAATTAGAGGCTCCTTCCTGCTGCTGCACCAACTTGTGAATATTTATAGGTGGTTCTGTAAGACTTGCAGAGGCTGCACTGAAGGGCAGCTGATGCTGCTGAGCAGCTGCCAGGGCTGCAGCTCCGACCTCTGTCACTCCTCACTGACTTTTCCTTGATTAAAATCATTTGGGTTTTGTACTTGTCCACTGGAGGCTGCAGCTCTTTATGAACGAGGGAAGGGGAAAATCAGTTTTTAAATGTTTTAATTGACCATTTCTGTAGCCACAAGCAGAGAAAACCTCTCCATTCTCTGTGATCATTGTCACAGGGGCTATTTTTGCTGCGGAGGGACTTTTACACAAGAAACAAGCCCAGAACTCCACCAGTTGGGGGGTGTGCATTCAGGGAGAGCATCTCAGTCCTTAAAACACTGGGAATTAGTTGAAGGAAAGGCCTGATTCCCTCGGGAGGGGAACTGAAGCCCAGCATGTGACTGGCTCGTGTTGCAGTTTGTTGGCTTTGGGACAAACCCCCTCCCACGCTGCCTGGGAGGCTGCACCATATCCCAGAAATGTGTGGGACACTGGGCATTCCAATTGAACAGTTTCCTAAAGCAGCTCCAGGGATTTTTAAAGCCAGAGGTACCTTGTAAAATCTACAGACTTCCCTAAATATAAATATAGTATCTGTGCTCAAAATTCCCAAGTGGCAGCAGCACATTGTGCCAAAGATTGAATATTTCCTTTAAAAAAAAAGGAAAAAAGAGATGAGAGTTATATTTTTTATCTGAATTTATCTGACTTCACCACTTAGGTTTTGATGTTTCTTGTGTCTTTTCAACTGCTCTGATATTTCAGTGCTACATGTTGGTACTTCAGGACTGTTATCAAGTCAGCCCTTAACTGCTTTGTGAGGAGCCAGATCTTCTCTTTGGTGATCTAAAACTTCAAACAAAACAGAACAGCAGATTTGGTGAACAGGTTCTATAAGTTACTTTTTGTTGTTTTAATAATCAGAGACATCTTGATCCGTTATTTTGAACTTTGTTTGAAAATGCAAAGAAGGTGTGAGAAAACCAGGCACTGTTAGCAACCCAGACCTTGATTTTGGGTCATAAATCAGATGTGGCTGCAACAGAGGAAACAGAGAGAGCAGGTAATAGGAGTCATCAGGTTTTGCTGACTTAAATAATAAAAGCTGCCACCCCAAAGAAATGAAAGGCATTCAGTGTGCAAAGGGAATGAAAATATGAACTCATCTTGGCTAATGGCTCAGAGAAGTAATATAAAGATATGCATAGATTATTCTGAGTCTTAAAAAAAAGAGAGATGCATCCAATTTACATAAAATGTTAATAGTAATCTTAGGGGTAAGAGATTTCCTTTGAAACACAGGGATCATTACAGGGACTCTGAAGTGGAGTCTTTGTCCTTGAGTGTTTTCTTTGGAGTTCCATTAAATGGGATGATACCCTGGGACTTCAGTTCTGCTGAGCTTGGCTGATGTCCAACCCCACAGAGCTTCCTGTTTGGGTAGAGCTTTTCTCCTGTAAAGGATAATCCAGGTTGTGGGTAGAAGAGGTGGAGCAGTTCCTGGGGCCATTTTCCAAAGATCTCATCAGGAATTTGTGGCAGCTTCCAGTAGAATGGAATAAACATGGAACCACCTTCCTCCTTTTTAATCCTCCTCTTCACTTCTGTGTCCCTTCTCCTGCAGGAGCCCCCCAGCTGTCCCAACATCCCTCTGGAGAAGGTAAAAGTGGGATTTAACTCTCTGGTAGCCAAGGTTAGAACTGAGATCAGGCCCAATTCCTGAGTCCCCTCCCGTTCCCTGAGACAGAACTATTCCATGGACAGAATTAGGGACACTGTGTGACTCAGCCAGGCAGGGTGTGCATTCCCATCCATCCAAACATTCACAACACCTTTTACATCTCTTGTCACTTTTACCTTGCCAGCTCCTCCCAAACATCTTCCCTCAATCTGAGGTTCATTTGCTAATTACCCTCTTTCTTGGCTTGTCATGTCTGTCTCATTATTATTAATACTTTAACAATCATTTACTGGGGAAGTTCCCTCCCTCCTCCTCCTGCAAACACAAACACAGTTTTATCAACACAGCAAACATGATTGCAGCTCTGCTGTTATGTTTTATTTATTTCCATATAGGTTTGATTCTATTGCAGTTTCTCATTTTTGCCTGATGTATTATTCATGATTTATACAGTATTGGAGCTCGTGTAGGACACCCTCATTTCATTAGCTGTGCTATCATTTTCTGGGGTATATAAAATAAACCACGGGAAGCTCTTTCTCCTTTCATGTTTTCCTGTGTCTGCTGTGTGCAGGGAAACAATGGCAGTAATATTTGGTTAGAACCAGCACCAATTATACTTTTAACACCTACGTAGCTGAAATGGAATTGAAAAGAAGGACCATTTTATTTACAGGTGTGTATTCAGGGATGTGATATCAATTATTATCAATATTAGCTCTGTTTTAGAAGTGCAGGGGCATCCTTGCCAAGGCTGGACTAACACAATATCTGGTTTGCACATACATAGAGCACTTTCAGATCAAGCTAACAAGTCCCACGAAAGCACTTTGATTATATCAGTTGTACGGGTATGGAAAAATCCAGGGGATTTAAGGGCTTAAATTTTCATCAGTGCTTTAAGGCCAAACTCTGAAATACAGATCCAGAAAGTCAAGTAGCTTTAAGTTAAGCTTGTTTGGAAATTTTTTCTCATTTGATTTGTTCAGACACAAATCATTGAGAGTTGTTCTGAATTTGGAGTTGGGAGGGAGCCAACAGGTTCCTTTGTACCTGCAGACACTTCTGTCTTCAACCTTCAACTAAACCAACCTTGGAGCTCTCACAAGGGAAAATTATAAATTACACAACAAACAGAAGGAACAGGTAGCCCAGAGAAAGGGACATGACAATGCATTTGGTTTGTTGTCTTAGGAACATTGCAGCTCATCAGCCGATAAGGTGCTGGTGGTGATTCTGGGGGTCCCTGTCACCCCAAATCTCACCCTTCAGAATCCAGGGATCTGACAGTAACAGGGCAGGAGTAGGAGGGAAGGGCTGGATGTGGATTTGCCAGAACAGATGGGGCAGGAATCTGAAATCCCATCTCACATTGGGTTTATTTACTATATTTAATACAGAACTATTTGATTTGTGACTCCTGTTTTCAGTGACTGTGACAGAAGTCGTGAGCATCCATTTTTCCTTTCCAACTTTTATGCCCAGACAAAAATGAGTTTCTTTTTAGGGCCAGAGGATGAAATCCCCAGGCTGCCACTGCCAGAGCCTGGTGTGCTTGCAGAGCCTTTCTACAGCTGCCAGCTCCACCCTGACCCTTTTCCCTGGATCCTGGCTCACAGGAGGAACCATCCCTCTCCTGTTACTGGGAATCCATGACACCTGCCTGGCCCTCTCCTCACCTGCACCAAGGTGATGACAGTATAAAACTTTATGGCATTATTGACTTGAGCACATCTCAGCCAGACCTTGGTGTTGCTGATTTAATGACTGTCTCTTCTTCTCCCTCCCCTCTTTATTCTGCTCTATTGTTAATTCTCATTTTATTAGAGCTGCTGGTCCTCTGAGCTCTTTATTGCATTAGTACAAACTTCCTTGCATGAGCACGACACCATAAATTACCTGCTGCCCATTCCCATGCTGAATGGCAAGGCAATAAATGCAGAGAAATTCAGAGAAGTTAAACTCAGATCTATTTGCCCTCTATCTCTTGAGTCAACTTCTCTCCTTGAGCAACTGTGCCAGACCATGAAAACAGAGTTATAAATGTCACCCAGTGTCTTCAAACCTGATGGTGGTTGGTGATGTCATTGAGAAGGGAACAGTTGTGTAGCTGGAGAGTAGAAATTAAATATCAGCAGCTCGGGGAGGATCATCTGGCAGGGTTTGGCACTGGTGTTTTATCCAGTTCCTCTGCAGACTGGAACTGCTCTTGCTGGTTTAAGAGATTTTCCTCCCATCCTCTCACAGGGAGAGAAGCCGCTGGCAGTGAAGGCCTGGTAACATTCTCAGCACTCAAAGAGATCAACAAACAGAACAAACCAGCTCCACAAATCCAGCCAGAAAAAAAGCAGGGGGAAGAGGCTGAGGTCTCTGCACTGCTCAAAGCTGCCTCGTGTCTGGGGTCTGTGGTGTCCAGGGCTGTCCTGGGGATGAAGATGCAGGGAACAAGGGATGTGCAGTTGCTCCTGGTCATGCTCTGCTGGGGCTCTGGAGGGCTGGGAGCCCAGGGAAGGGCTGGTGAGGCTGGAACTGCCCCAAGCACAGGGCAGGGCCCCATGGAACACTTTTTTCCTGTGTGACTCCGGGGGTCACAGTGATCAATTTAGTGCCCTTTCTGTCATATGCACTGACATGAAGATGAATTCATTTGTGTGTGTCTGTGAAGAGCTGGAGGTCAGGAATTACACCAAAGGATTTGGTTTCTGTGTTATGTCTATGGAGTCTATGCAAAATACAGCTCTGCATCCCCACCCTGCCCCAGCTCTGTGACAGCTCCTGGGGGCACAGCAAACTGGGGCTGCTCAGGAGTTGGACACAAAGGGAGTTTGGGGAAGACTTGAGGAGGGGCTATTTAAATAAAAGTGTCTGGGTTCATTCCAGCCCAATATAATTCCCCAGACTTCTCATCCACACCTGCTGGGCAGGAGATCCAGTCCCTACAATGTCTCCTGCTCTTCTCTGTATCATTTAATAGCAGAAATTATTAATGATTTTTAATAGCTAGAGATTAAATGTATTTAAAAAGAACTGTAGACAGTGGGACCTTTCAACTGATTTGAAAATGAAAGTATAAATAGAGTAGGTGGAAGGCTTGTGGTACAATATATTCATAGAAAGCTCTCTCTGAGTGGATACATGCACACATTTTGATCTTCACAATAGCACAAATTTATTAACTTTTCATATAGAGCAGAGTAGAATCTGAGCATGAAGGAGATTGGGGGACACAAGAATAAAGAAGGTGAAGGAAATGTTCTTGAACAAGCTGAAATTACAGTAATATCAGCAGTGATTAATTAATTCAGTAGAGGAAGTAATAATTCACCTGCAACTCCCAAAGCTTGATGGACATGGAATTCCATAAGATAACTGGTTAAATCCCACCTCCTGCCAAGCACAGGAGGAAAGGCAGTGGTGAACACCCAGGGCTCAGACCTCTGCCCCTGGTTTGGCCCCCAGCACAGTCCTTGACCCCTGTGATGCTCCCAGGGCCCCGCAGGAGTTCGGGATGTGCAGGAAGAGCCTGTTCCTGCTGCTGCCCGGGAATGGGGACCTGCCCCTGAACTCTCCCACCTCTGCAGAGGGGTTTGTGCTGAGACCTGTGGGCAGGTTTTTGAGCTGTTTGCTCAGGCTGCTGGCAGGGGGTCATTGCTCAGCTCCTGCAGCTCCCAGAGCTCTCTGAGGTTGGAGGGATAACAGAGGGCAAAGAACAAAGAATGCCTGGGGAGTGCCCCTGTTTGCACAGAGCTCCTGCTGCTCTGTGTCAATCCTGAGCCCTTCTCCAGGTGCCAGCCTGCTCTGACACCTCTGCAGCTCACAGGCAGCTCTGGGGTTGCCAACACTGAGTTTCTTGGGCAGAACTTTGTCATCAGGTTTATTAAAATAGGGAAACACTTCCTGGGGAGGGAAAAAACCAAACAGCACAAGTTGGTTTTAATTTTTTGAAGTATGTCATGTCACATAGGCCTGACTTTGTGACACTGGAGCTGTGAGTGTCCTAATCAACCAAAGCTTGGCCTTGTGATAAGAGCCCTGGCCCTGCCTGGCTTTACAGGGTGGTTCTCTTAAATCTTGCCATGGAGCTTTATGTGGTTTTTTTGATCCCATATCCCTGGCAGCCTCACTTCTGATCTGCTACTTCACTTTATTTAATGGCCAGAGTAATAAAAGTACCACCTGTCCACAGCTGCTCTTCCCAGGAAAAGCCATTTGTTTCAGTGCCTGGCTGTAATTCCACTACAGAATATAAATGCCTGATGTAGAGGCATGAATAATATATGCATAAATATTTCCACACATGCATGTGCTTCTTTTTTTGGCAGAACTTACTGTTAAAAGTCCATCCGTGGTAAAACCCCAGAATGTCAGAGTGAACATTTAAAAGGGGGATGATTTGAGTGTGGTTTTTTTGCTGTGTGGAGCCACCACAGGTTGAAGCCTCCTGAGCCATTGAACTGCTATCCCTGGGCTCTGCACGTTCTAGCCACTGTCTCCTTGGATAAAGCTCTTACAGGGAAAAGAGAGGAATTCCAAAGACTCCCAGGGATAATAATTTAGAGACAGAGGAAGGAAATGAAGGAGCTTTAGGAGGTCCTCTGAGTCATGAGCTGAGGTCATTTTCTTGCTCCCCTGCCACACTGTTCCCAATCAAGGGAAAACAGCTCCCATGGAGAGAGTATTTAAGCTCATCTGGAATAAGATAAATACCACAAATATCAGAGTAGAACAGGAAAAAAAGCCTTGCAGAGTAAAATGGACTGTGTGATAAGTAGGCTTCAGCATAAGGGAGGAATTACCCACTAATTGTGACTAATCCTCTTACTGGGACACACTGGGAACTACACAACTTCCTTTTCTTAACTTCTCAGGTCTGGACAGTAGGAAGTGTTTGGATGGAGAACAGTTGTCAGAGCTTTAAACAAGTTCCCTCTCAAAAAGCACCATGAATTTGGTGGCACATGTGTTTTTACACCCCATTCCTCACCGTGGCTTCTGTGAACCACAATATTACCTGTTTGGAAAAGCAAAGTGTATCCACTTTAAATTTGCTCTGTGGCAGGTCTGTAGGTTAGTAAATGGAGTTTGTCTTTCTTGAGCAGGAAAGCCTTGCTCAGGTTTGTGTGGATCAGCAGCAGCAGTGCTCTACACAAAATGCAAATGCCTAAATAAACAGAAGAGTGTGATTTACATGCAGATGACTGTGAGGGAATAGAGCTCCCTCTGACCTCCTGCACCATCGTCTGGAATCTCCCTTGGTTTGGGAGCAGGCTATTTAAAATATTAATGTCTTGAATAATGAATGGCTGTACATGTAAATGAGCTCTTGGTATAACAATCTTGAGTAACTCTGGTTTAGGCACATTTCCGTGATTATTGGGCCATTAGCTTTAGTAAAATAAGAATGTGAAGAGAAAAGAAAGAAGATCTGTAATTTCTCTATTATTTAGCTTTGTTTTAAATGAAACCCTTGGAAAGATGTATATCATTTCAATTTTAGTTCCAGAGGCTTTTATGTAAATTAATTGCATTAGAGAATTGGCAAGAACATTTATTCAATTTAGAACAGCCGTGATTATAAGCTTTACATTAATATAACAACAATTTAACAGTGGCTGATAGATGGGACACAACCATGTAATTATCAAAAGTGAGCCACTTTCTTGATCTCTAATTAGTTCTATAAGCAAATACGGTTTTGCTGGAACTAATTGCTGTGTTGCAGCTGCGAGGTGAGCGCTGAGCTCGAGTTCAGGTGCTGACAGGGAGTGGTGCTCAGCCAAAGCCTTGCTATTTTCTGATCTAATCGAATGTATAATTCAATTATTTGTGCTGAGCAAAAGCAGGGCCTTGTGCATGTAGGAATAACCTTCCCTGTGCTGCAGTGTCCTCTGAGTGCAGCTCACAGACACCCCCAGCTCGGGGCTGTGGGCTGGGAACTGTCTCTGCTGTGGGAGGATGTTCTGAGCTCCTGGTGTTTCACACCCTTAGCAGAGACACAACACATAAAGTCAAAGGAAAATGAGACCTGGACTGAAGAGAGGATTTTACTTCTCTTTCCTGCCCTGTTTACATGCCAGAGATGAAGTTTTTACCTGGCTGACTGTCTAAGTCCATCTGGGGTGTTCTCCTGGAGCTCTTGGGGTCAGTCATCACACGACCTCAAGGGCTTTATGCTTCTCACCTTGGCCTTTAGCTCTTTCTGAGTTCTTCACAGAACTCAGTTTGCTCTTAGACATCCATTTTCATCCTGATTCTTTATTTAATGAAGTTAAAAAGGAAGGTTGGGAAGGACTTATTGCAGTTGTCACTCACAGAAAGGCAAGAGAATGGCCTTGTTCCAAGGTGCTGCAGGGACACAGCTCAGTCCTGAGCACATCACCCCAGTCCTGAGCACATCACCCCAGAGTGCTCTTGTTTACTCTGAACCAAAGGAACTGGGAGCTGACCTCCTGTGCCTTGTTGGAAGTCTGTTTATTTCTGTCCCTGCTCTGTAAATTGTATTTTTCAGATTTTATTGCCTATATCCTCTTCAGAAATTCCTTCTCTCGTTAGAGTAAACCAATTACCAAGTGCCAGAGCTTTGTTCCAATTGAATCTGAGCAATTGTCCTGGTACTAATTGCTTGAGGGCAACTACCATGGTCTATCAAGATCATAGCTGGGCAGCACTAATGCATTTAGTGGGGAGATTATTGGGTTTATTAAGCATTTGGCCCAATGCAGCTTCTAACAAATGCATTTGGTAAATATGACAGTCCTGGCAAGTGAATTTCTGGCTCGTTCTGGGGCTGTGAGAGCTCCTCAACACAACTCATGATTCTTGTCAGAGCC
Organism: Serilophus lunatus; assembly: GCA_013399895.1. NCBI lineage: Eukaryota > Metazoa > Chordata > Aves > Passeriformes > Eurylaimidae > Serilophus > Serilophus lunatus. The sequence continues at coordinate 384,552 of VXBA01002727.1, forward strand.
ATTAACTCCTCCTCAAAACCAGGGCTGGCATTTCAGTGAGGAGCTCTGCACATCCCACAGGCTCCAGGACATGGTCCAGGCACCTCCTGTCTCCAGCAGAATTCCTCATAGAACCTGAGATTTTTTAATTCCTTTCTAATGGAGGAAATAAGAGGGATGGGATGCTGCTTCTGAGGATGTGCAGGATTACCTTCTGCTGCTGTGTGTGTGTGGGAAGAGGCTCTTCCTGCTCACAAATGACTCCATGGCTTGTACTTCAAGAGAGGGTGTTCTGCAGTGGAACTGGAAGAATCAGTGTCCCTTGGCTTCGTGTTGGGCTGTGCAATGTCAGAGCAGGGAGGACCTTTGTCATTCTCAGTGCTGAGAAGAAGGAACAGAAAAGCCCTGAGATTTTATGCCTTTGCTTGATGCAGCTTGTGCTGTGGGGATTGTGAAATCAGACTACATGGAAAGAACCTAAACAATGTGGGAGGAAAGCTTTGAGCAGGAAAGGAAAGTGGAATCCATAGATCTGATTGCTGTTATCCCATGGCCACTTCCATTCATGTTAGTGATTCACAGAAGAAACACCGAGTTTCATCTTTGCTGTTTCCACTATCCCTGGTACAAAAGCTTCAATGTCCCTCTTTCTAAAGGATGCAGTGTGGAATTTCCCCTGGTGACAAAGCAACGTGAGGTTCAAAGCTATGGGGACAGGCAAAGGAGCTGATCTTCCAGTGAGAGCAGTGGCACAACCTCAGCTGAGTTAGAGATACAGATTTAAATTCCAAGCTTCCAAAGAGTTGTTTTATAAGCTGCAGGGTAAAAACCACTCAAGGAATAATGAACAAAGACCCTCCCAGCATCACAGTCCCATGTTTCAGAGGTTGGTGACAGGCTCTGTAGCTGTCAGCAGGAATCCATCTGCTGCTGCTCCTGGTCTCTAAACCACCTATTCCCCTTCCCTGGATGTGTTTATTTTCAAAGGATGGGATTAGGAAGCAGAGCAGTGGATCCAAAGGTTTTTTTCAAAGCCCCCCTGTGACTTTAGACACGTTGGGTTTGCCCAGTGTCCCTTTTCTCTCTGCTCACAGCACTGAGTGTTCAACTGGTGCAGGTGCAGGGGAGCCCAGGGCCATTCTCTGCTCCATCTGCTCTGGCTGCTGCAGTGAGGGCTCTGAACAGGCCTCTGCTCTCTTGTGAGGCAGCAGGAGGAGCAGCAGATGCTCTGAAGTGCTCGTTGATCTCTCCCAGTTAAATGCCAGGCACGATTCCAGAGCATCCTCCTCCTACGGACCCTGAGCCCCAACACTTGTCACTGTGGGGACGTGAGGAGGCAGAGAGTCCCACCAGATGGGATTGTTCCACATGAGGAAAAGTGCCCTTAATCTGAGATAATGCCCTTGCTTTTTTGTGAAGGAACTATAACTCTTGGGGGAAATCAGGGGGTTTGGTTCCTCAGGAACATTTATTTCAGCAGGACTCGGGGGGAAAGTGCCAGTTCCTCTTTGCTGGGGGGGCCTTGGCCAGGTCAGACCCCACTGGTGTTACAGCACCAGCAACGCTCTGGCTGTGCCAGACAATTAAATCACCAGGAGCAAGAAATCCACACATGGGGCTGAGTCTGAAAAACTGCTGAGAATTTGGTGTGGGAGCATCTCAGCTCAGCCAGCCCCAGCTGCCAGGCCAGAGTCAGGTCAAGCCATGCAGGTGGAAACTCGTGGGAGAATTGGTATTTCCAGTCTTCAAACCAGAGAATCAGGGAATACTCTGAGTTGATGCCTCAATAAATACCAGAGTGTCCTGGACACAAGTGAATCCCTGGGTGTGTTTATTGAGAAAATGAAGGATTCTATTCCTGACCCATCCTGAGCTTGAAAGGCCCTTAATTTTTCAGCAAAAAGTGCTTTATTCTGAGGAAAGAATTCACCTCCTTTGGGTAGTTGCTGATTTTTATGTGGGGTGTGTATGTTTTTATGTAAAGACACAGAGTGGCCAGAGCCACCTCTTGGCCAGGGCAGGTGCAGTGTTGGTGCAGCCACAGGAGAACCTGCAGCCCCAGCATTTTCAGAGACATGCTGAGGGTTATTTAAGCAGCCTGTGATTTTTCACTGGATACTTGTAGCTGACCAAAGCAGCTCAATGTGTAATTAATCAGGAATTCCCTCCTGTTTTCTCTGTAGCATCAGCTGGAGCATCTGCTCATGGTTTGCAGGGGGTGTTTATCTCATGCAGAAATCATGCATTGATTTATGCAAAAATAATTGCCACATGGAGTAATTGTTGAGAAGCCAAAGATAAAATACAGATTTTAGAAGAAAACAAATTGTAGTCTTTTAATTTTTTTTATTATCTTCCCTGAATGTCAAAGCATGACCTGGACTCAGGAGCAACAGTGCTCTATCTGTGCCTCTCTTACCTGCAGATAAATTATATTCATGAGTGTGGGCCAAGGAGGGAACAATAAAAGGAGAATAATCTGATTAAGACTGCAAGGGAAGAGATCTCCTGAGTGGAAGAGTGAAATCATTGGGGCTGGCGGGTGACCAGCAGGAGGGCCCAGTGCCAGGGGCCAGCCAGAGAAAGTGATGGATCAGCCCCTGGATTCAGAGTGACAAACACCAGCTTCTCACGGAGAGGAAACAGCAGCAGCAGCATCTCCTCTGCTTTGGGGCTGACTCCCAGTTACCTGACAGGACCTTTGGCAAAGTAAAGTGGGGAAAAAACATCCAATTTTTTATGCTCCATCCAGACAGAAAAGGGTGACTGAGAGATGGTCAGGAGCTGCTGACACTCATGGGAGATCTCCACCCGTGGCACCCACAGATTTCCTTCTATTCCCACTTTTTCCCCAGGAAAATGAGCCAGGCCTGAAAATGTGTCATAGGAGGGGAGTCTGATATTCATTATCTCCTTCTTTTAGGGCTAGGGAGCTTTTCCCAGTTGGACCACCAGGGAGGAGAGGAATTCATCCAGTGAGGGATGTTCCCAAGGGGCTGATGGAGGTGCCCAGCCCAGAAAAACTCTGTGCCCTGTCCCTGCTGCACAGCCTGGGACTGCTTTGTGCCCAGGGGCTGCTCCAGCTCCTGCAAACAGCCAACCCATGGCGTGGGGAAAGAAAACATGGAAAATAACCCCGGAATATGGTAGGAAAACAAACAAGGCTTTAGCCAAGCACCTGTTCATCTTGAAACACAGAGGAATGGCTCATCAATCCTTTATTGTTTCACATAAATTTATTTGGGGAGTTTTCAGCCATGTTTGATGCAAAGCACCTACTGGGTTATTTTAAAAGGCTGCATTCAGTTTCTTCCTGGAAAAGTGGAAATGAAATCAGATTTCACTTTTCCATCAAATTCTCAGCCTGTGAGAGGAATATGTCCTGCCTGTCACCAGCTGTCCAGTAAATCCCAGCTGACAGGTGGGTTTCAGTTCATAAGTGTAGTCAAAGAATAGGAACTAATGCTTCACCCAGCTTCATTTAACATGGAAAATCTGGAGTTATTTTAAAATTTGACCATAATAGACCATAATAATCTGACATAATTATGAACCTTGCATTATTACGAAAATTAGCCTCGCTTAAACTGACTTTGTTCTGCATTTTAAGGATTTGCCTTTTTATTTCAGAGTGCTTGTCCTTTTCCCCAACTGAATGCAATTTATAGCTCTCCTTGACCTTTAGATAACAGTGAATGCTGTTATTTTTTGCTCTATTAATCCTCTTATCTTCCTGCCTGTGAACTATTGTTCACCCCATAGTGGCCACTGGTACAAATTGTGCCCTGAAATCCAAATATATACCAAAAAAAAAAAGGACAATTCCTAAGTAAGTCCAAGGCAGCGTAACCCAGCTGACAGTCCATCCCATGGAATTATTACATCCAGACTGTCCACGCTTGTGAAGGTCCAGCAGGCAGCTCCCCTCCCATTTGGTGGCATTTCTACAAATCAAAACTGGCACCAGACAGGTCCCATGGGAGCCTTTTGAAGTGCATTGGTCAAATTATTGAAGAGATGAGCTAAATAAGTTACATTATGATAAGTTTGGCAGGTTCATTTTATGAACTGAGCCGCTGAATCTCAAAGAGTAACAGTCCCCTCAAGGCTGCACTCGAAGTCACTGGGAGAAAGAAAAACAGCAGCACAAGGCTGATTTCATATTCTCTCTCCTCTCAATACATTTACAGTTTTTCTTTTTTAATTTTCCTTAGAAAGCCACTCAAGTGAGATTGCACAAGTAATTCTTCTAAACAGCCTGTGCCTGATTATCAGTCTTACCCACTGAGAATTCCCTCAGGTTGTACATTCTCTTTGCTTTTCAATAAATATTTTTATTTATTGCTGTGTTAGTAGTAACCTCACTACAGGCTCTCACCAATGGTTTTTCTATGACTTAACGCCAAGAAATCTCCAGTGAGCCTTAACCACTGATTCCTGCTGTAGTGAAGGGGAAAACCTCTCTGGCTGAGGTTCTCTCAGCAACCTTTGGGGTGATGAATAAAACTTTCATAGACCACTTTCTCAGTTGGCTTTTACCTCTCAGAAGGGTCACGCTGGGGTCTGTTGGGGTGAGATTAAAGTGAAGGTGAAGCCTCAGTCCTGCACTCACGGCTGGGAGCACGACAGCAGGAATTCTGCTCCTTGGCTTATTTCTCACTGCAGATCATAAAGGATTAATTAAAATTGTATAAAGTTGAAAGTGTGCCCAAGGTAAACATCAAACCACCTGGAGGTGCACTGAGGAGCATTTGGAATGTCGTTCTCCAGGCTGGGGCTGGGAGCCTCGTCTCACCACACTCGGAATTTGGACACACGAGGGGGGAGAACTGAGGCATAAGAACATTTTGTTTCTGTTATTTTTGAACAGGCTCAGAATTTTATTTAGAGTGGAATTGACTCAGCAAAGCTGCACGTTCTCACAGCCCTGGAGGGAAGGGCACACACACAGTCCCTGATGCTCTCTCTGCTGGGCTCCATTCCTCCCTTTCCAGACCCCATCCCAGAGGGAATCTTCTGACCTGCACACCCAGAGCTCCATCCCTGAGGGCAAAGGTGTCTTTAAATGCCACTGGTGGTCCCAGGTGGAGATTGGAGGGGTTGGGGTGATGTGGCAGCCCGTTTGGATCCCTTGGGATTGGAATATTCTGGGGTTATTTGTTGAGGTTTTATTTCAGCTGCTGCAGTGCAATTTGTTCTTCCAACATGCACAAAGTCCAGCTAATTGGGGACCATGAGTGGAGACAAAAAGGCCCAGGAGAGTGAGGGGCTGGTCCTGATCCTGCTCTCTCCAAGTGCAAACAGAATGACCTCTGCTGGGTCTGTCTGCACCCACCACTTCGTGCCTGGAGCAGAATCCAGCCAGAAGATTTAAGATTTCAAATGCTGCTGAGTTTTCTCTCGCTCAGGGCTGTGTGTGAGTGCTGGCAGCTTTTCTGCACAAAATAACCAGCTTTGCCCTTTGCTTTTCTAATTCCAAAAGAGCCTCCGGCGCCAGTTCACCTTCCGGAAGCAGAGCTGAGGGAAACCTTTAAAGCATCTGGGTACAGAGAGATTTCTAAATTACAGCACCATGAAAGGAGGAGGTGCAGGGGCTCCTCCAGGGCAAGACACAGCGATTTTGGCAAAGTTGCCCAAGTGCCTGTGCTGGGAGAGAGAGACAGGTCGGGCTGTCCTGCCTGTCCTGCCATGAGGAATCGTGACCTTTTTTTTTTTTATATATAACATTATTTAAGTGAAATTTTTCCCTCCTCTGTGAGGTACAAGTGGTGCTCGAGTTTTGCTGAATGGATTTCAAGGATTCTGTGGAGGATTGTAGAGTTTGTAAAGGTCAAAGTGGAAATATTCCTTGGTAGATGTGTTAGTTAGGAGAGCATTTGTTCATGGTTTGTGTGAGTTAGTTCCACTCCCGACTCCAGGGGTGGCTGAGGTGGGGCAGAGCTGCAATGACTGAGTTTCCTAATCTTGAGGAGCTCAGGGGCCTGGAAATAGGGAATGCTGAGAGGAATGAAAGCCTGATCCTCAGGGCTGTGCACATCCCTGAGCACGGGGAGAGCCTGGGGTCAAACCAGCCCCAACACAGCTGTCACAGTCCCCCATCCACACCCAAAACCAGAATGGCAAAAAATCCCCCCAAACAAACCCCAAACCCACTTCTCTTTTCCATGAGTTGTCACCAAGGACCATCCTCTCCAGAAATAGCAGTGTACTGATGATCATCCCTGATGGAAACTGGGAGCCAGAGTTATTTTCTGCAGGAAAAATGCTTGAAAGCAAGGATTTACAATGTGATAACTGACGTCACCATTCCAGCCTGGATCACCCTTCCCACTGCTTGTGCTGATGGATGTGACTCTGAGCCCACAACAGATGAATATGTCTGTGAATAAATAGTCATTGTTTGTGTCAAAGTGCAGACTCAGCCAGGAGCACAGGCCTTAAATAACACTTTTCTTGGTCACAGACTGGATTAGGGAATTGCATTGTGGACAGCAGAGGTTATAAACAACAATTCTCCTCTTACATGTCCTTGTTTGGAGATCCATCAAGTCCTGAGAGGAGACTCCCATCATCATTTGTCCCCACAAAAAGTCAGATTTAAGTATTTTTCCACTTATACAAAGGCACATAACTGGTCTTTCCCAGGTAAGCTCCAGTGGCTGTGGTCCATATTCCATATAGAGACTGGGAAAAAATAGGAATATTATCAGTTCTGAATAGCAGGAGCTCTGCAAACCCCAGGTGAAGAGGGAGTGAAGCAGATGGAGGAACTTAAAATTCTGTGCAGCACAAGGACCTTGAAAAACTAAAGGAAAATCAAAATGCAAGCTGCCTTCTCAAATGCATCTTCAGTCAGGGAAAATAGGATGCAATTAAGTTCTTCCAACAAGACTTCAGTCCCTCTAATGATAAGCTTTAAAAGACCAGCTTAATGAAATGTCACAAGGACAGCGGCTGGAACAATTCCCTATATCCTGTCTGCTAAGCAGGGCTTTACCTGATGGAGGAAAAATTACAGGGGGGATATGATAAGTGAGTGTTTCCATCTTTATCCTGCTGTAAGTCCGTTGAAATCAATGGTGTTGTACTACAGATAAATTTGGCTGTGGAATTTTAAACAGAAACATCCCCAAAAGCAAAGGCTCTGAATGAAAAGTAGCCAGGCTTCATTAAAAAAATGGCATTTTTCCATTAGATTATTAGTTAATTCCCTTCAGCCATCAGACACAGAGCTTTGGGGGAAGACAGGTTTTAATTCTGTACTTGATGTTTGCCTGGCTTTGGGGTGCTGGGAGTGAGTTGGCAAATTCCTATGGGAAAGTTTTGGAGGCACTGAGTACCCACAGAGCTGTTCCTCCCTCCCTGGAGTGGGAGGCAGGAGTTGTATCCCTCCTTTGGGAATATTCCTCCTATAAAAGGGGTGCTTTAGCTTTTGTGGAGCCTCTTGGTGCAAGTCCTTCATTCTACTGTATTTGCACCTTCTCATTTTCTTTTTGCAAATAAAAAGAGAATTTCATTCCAAAGGCAGGACTGTAACTCGGGACATTGAGATTCACCTTCAAGCTGTGCTCACAAAATACCCAGGGCCAAAAATACCCTTTCTTCTCTAGTGTGTCAGTGGTGGAAATAATAAGGGACTGTTAAAACCTCAGCAAGGAAGTGCCAGAGGACGGTGTTGGAAAACACTTGGTGTAGTTAGGGCTGATAAAGTAGGTGGAGGACAGAGGGGATATAATTCCCACATCCCTGAGAGCAGAGGGGTGTAATTCCCACGCCCCTGAGATCAGGACAGTGCTCTGAGCAGGACACAGGGAGAGTTGATCCTGCCTTGGCCACAGGGCTGGACTAAAGGATTCTTTCCAGTCTCTTCCTCCCTGTGCCTGTAGGAGTGAGCTCCAGCTGGGGTGGATCTGGATGTCTTGGAAGGGAGATTTTAAGAGGCCACTTAGTCCGTGAGAGATTTTTAGTGCCCTCTGTAGGTAACACCCTCTGCTCCTTCCTCTCCTCAAAGGCCCTGCCAGCCCCAAATGACAATAAAATCGTGTCTTTTTGCTTCATCTTTCAGCTGTAAAATGCAACACACAGTAAATTGTTGTTCTACACATCAGCTCCTCATGTTTTAGCCCTCCCCTAAAATCAGAATCTTTAAGCACAGCTCCCTTGGGGCAGGAATCAAACTCTGAATACATTTCGTTTGACGACCATGTCAACCTGCTTAAAAAAAAATAAAATCTATATTTAGAATGCATAATGCAAGCATATCATCTTCTAAACAAGAAAGTAGGACACATCCTCAGCCAGGATGAAAAGAAAATGGGGAAAAAAAAAAAGAATGTGAATAAAAAAGTGTGAGATTGCTCATACAGTAAATGCAATGTCAAACTGGCAGGTCTGTCTCTAATAACATTCATGTAAATACAAATATAAACATCCTTTGCTGCGCAATTCCCATAAACGCTGGGACACAGAACAAAAAGGAGTGACAAAAAAAAGATGGAAAGTGATGAATATTTCCTGCCTTCTGCCTGCAGCTGGTGCAGAGCGCAGGTACAATCCTGGCTTGGCTCAGGAATTGTTCTTGCATCACCTTCATGCTGAGCAAGAGCTTTCCAACTTTCTGAAGTTTCTGCAGCTCCTCTGAATAATCAAAGAGAAAAAAGGTTTTTAAATGCCCAGAATTCATATCTTCAGTGGCTCTTTTAACCACAATAAACAGCCTTTTGCTAAAAGACCCAATTTCATGTCATCGAACTGGAAAATTTCATCCCTGGGTTGGAACTTTTCAAAAGCAGAGACATGAAAGAACCTATGGAAAGCTCACATGGAAAGCTCTTTCCTCATGGAAATCTTTCCACGAGGACACATCTGTCCTGCCCAGGCAGCAGGTGGAGGTTGCCCAGGGAACTGACACTGAAGTTTTGTGCTGAGTAGTTTGAAATGAATCATTTTCAATCTCTCTATCTTGGGACAGGCCTGAATTTCGCTCCATAAAATCCTCTGTAACATAAACACAGATGGTTGATATGATCGAACTTGATAAACTCCTTCAAAAATCCCTTAAGAGTTAAAGAAAACCTTTTGAATTATCCAAGAAATCACAAATGATGAGAACATTTTCCTACTGATACTGTTCATCTGTATTGTTCACATGCACTGCTTTTGGTTCTTAAATGGAACTTAAATGGAAATGGTGCTTAAGTGGTTTATATTGCTGCCACTTTTCCCTTGGGTTACCTTAAAGGGATGATACAAACCTCCCAAATCAAAAAGGCACAGCTTAAAATGAGATGGATTGTGTGGGTAATGAAGCTCCAACTCCTTGTCCTAAAACATTATTTCTCATAATTGGATTTGATAACATTTTTTGTGTTCACTAAGAACAGCTGAAATTACCTGTGTTATTAATTTTGCAGAAGTGGCAGCGAGGCCACAGAGTGTCAGCTGAGATCTGGACAGATGAAAAGATGGGCTGAGCAAGGCATTGATCTGCTTTTAGACAGAAAAGTGGAATCCCACGTGAAAGTGGAATCTCATGTCTCAGCCCATCATTTACCCAACCCTTGCAGTGCCAGGGCAGTGGATGAGCGGTGAGCTTTGTCTTTTCAGCCTCTCACACTGGAATAATCCCTTCTCCAGAATGAATTTGTGGGGAATACTTTAACCACTGAGCCCTGCAATGAGAACAGTGAGGCAGGAGGTGCTGTTGCAGCAGCTTTACCCACCTCAGTTTGATTCTCTGCTGTGGCAGATCCCCAATCCCAGCAGTGCAGGAGGTGCCTGTTCCCAGCCAAGGTGCCCAACCCTGGCTTTGCCGAGAGCTGAGGAAGAGGAGAGGGAACAGCAGCTCCTCTGCTCAGAGCCCAGAGTTTGATGGGAAGGGACAGGGGAGCTCTGACAGCTCAGTCTGGACTCTGCCCTCGTCATTCCAGCTCTGACAGGGCCAAGAAGGAGGAGGAAAAGTTGATCTTCTGTATTTTAAACACACACCAGGGCACTATTGCTGCTCCTTCCAAAGGATGTGTCAGGGTCACAAGATTCCTGCCCTAGTCTGACAGACTCCAAACTGGGAGAGGTGTCAGGAGAAGGGTCAGGCCTGGCAAGGTCCAGCTCCTGCCCACCCCTGCCTCCATGTGCTGGTGGAAACTCGGGATTTGGACACTTTTCAGGCACTTCTGACTCAAAATTTATTTCCCTGGGATTTTCCTCTGAGAGGTCTCCTTACGCCTTAGTTTATTCCTTAGGAGCAAAGTGCTGTGTCCTGGTGCTGTTCTTCCCCTTGTTCCTTGTTTGGGTGTCCCTGGGCAGGTTGTTATATCCACGCTGGGAATTGCTCTGGGATCCAGGCAAAGGGCTGCACACCCTGGGGGCTCTGCAGCACCGTGGGCTAAGAACACACTGGAGTGAAAAAAAAGTGGCCAGCCCTGTCTTTTCATTAATGCACAGAGAGGAAATTCAGGCCAGTATTTCAGGCCAGCACAACCTGGATGTTGTTCGGGGCTTTTGAGTGAAAAATATCTTGCATTTAGTCATCTGGAGATTGGTTCAGGAACACAAGGAAATTTTGGCACATCCCTATCCCAGCTCATCTCCAGCTGGCCCCACCAACTCCCTGAGCTGCCCGAGTCATTTCCAAACCAGCATGTCCTTTAATTTCTGCACCATTTGTTATGAGTGTTGGATTTTGCCATGAATAAATCAAGACCTTGGATTTTCCTGTGCTGAAGTGGAGCGTGATGGTGGATTCCTTGATGGCAAAAGGATTAAAAAAAATCATATTTTTGAGCACATTCACATCAGTGGCCGGATTTGCTGGAGCAAATAGTCAATAGTGCCCTTGTAGCTTGTTTGTTTAATTGATTGCAATGCTGTGTCAACCTTCCCACACAGGAGCCTCAAATATTTGCAAACTGGAATACACAGAATGTTGGGCAGACTCCTCATTGCAATCCAGCTGCAGCTGCTGCAGTTTGCTCAGCAGAGACAGAGACCAGGAATCCAAACACACTAAATTAATTAGGGTTATGTCCATAAACTTTATTTGGTTCTACCAGGTTTGTGTAGAAATGTTCCCGGCTTGTGCTCAAACATGTTGATTAAACAGTGCTGTAGTTTTTGATTTCTCATTTGTGATGTTAAAGACAACCACATTATTACAGTGCCCACCAGGCAAATATTTGCTCTCTGTCAGAATTTGCTGCTTCCTCCTCTCCAACCTTCCCCTCTACTGAGTTCCATCCCAGGGCCAGCCACCCCTTCACATCCATGTCATAAAGCTGAGATTACTTCTGGAAATTAGATTGGTTTAGATTGGATATCAGGAGGAACTTTTTCACAGTGAGAGTGATCCCCCACTGGAACGGGCTTCCCAGGGAGGTGGTGGAGTCACCGTCCTTGGATGTGTTTAAGGATAGGTTAGATGATGAACTTAGTGGTATGGTTTAGATGGTTTAAATGGCTTAGATGGTATAGATGTTAGACTGATGTTGGGTAGGTTGTTAACCTGGGTAAAGGTTGGACTTGATGATCTCCATGGTCTTTTCCAACCTGTAATTCTGTGTAAAAGAGAAAAGGTCTGTGTTTTCCACAGGAATGCAGTTTTTCTGCCTCTCGGTGCAATAATGAAAATTCCATCACTTTGGTTACCATGTTCCCCTGTGGTTTATGTGAAAGGAGGGTTAATTCATAACCACCCATGGTAAAGTCTGCTGGAAAAAACCTGCTTCCATGGCCAATTTGTTTTCCCTTATATTTTCTTAGGGATGTCCATGCAGAAGTTTATCCAGTAGGTTCTGTCCAATTAAACAGTTAATCAGCTGAGAAAATCAGCATTGGAATAATCCTGCTGTCTTTAGTGGGACTAATGTGAGGCTTAAAGTTAATTCAGAAACATTGTCACTGCTTTTAAGTGTCTTTTCACCCCTTGCCTTCGAATTCAGTGTCAGAGCAGGGATGCTGCAGCTTGGGCTCCTCCCAGCCATGGCCTGTGGAAGCTTTATGGGGGAGCAGGAGGGAGCAGAGCTGCTGGAAAGGGCTTTAAACTGGGTTTGAAGGGGATAAGGATAAACCCAGGCTCCCTGGAGATAATCCTGAGGCAGCAGCCCAGTGTTTGGAGCACAAACTCTGCCAGGGGCCTTTGGTTCTGCTCAGTGGAGGCAGAGATGGAGAACCACGTGCAGCAAAGGTGCAAAGATTGTTGATCTATTGGAAAACATGAAGGCTTGAGAACGGTCTTGTAGGAATTAGGGCTTCTCCACCAAAAAAAAAGGGAGTGGGATCCATAGCCCAGCTCAAGGGCATCCACACCAATGCTGACACGCCTTTTCTTGGCACCAAGTTATGACTATATATTTAGAAACACATCTAATATAAATCTGCTTTAAGAAATAAAGCATCACTGGTTTACATTAAATACCCTGTTATTTATCCCTTTCCAAAGGGTAATAACCTGCTGGGCAAATCTACCAGACAGACCTGGAAAGAGTTAAAAAAACCCCAACATTTGTTTTTGGAATTGTCCAAAGTCTGGTAGAACCAGGATGACAGCAGCACGACTGGTCTGTCTGTCTGAATTTTCTACAAAGCTTTAAATATCTCACAAGATAGCCACTTTCTTTATTCCTTCCTTTCTTATTCTCTTCTTTCCTCTTCTTTTTTTTCTGATTGTTATTTTGGTGGTATCCAAAAGCCATCCCAAAGTCTGAACCAATTTATCAGTTTCAAAAGAAAGGATAATAAACCTGTCATTTGTGGCCTGAGCAGAGAGGTTGCTGCTGCTGCTCTGATATTAAAGCTGATTAAAAGCAGACCTGCTTTTGAGTAGTTCGTGTCTTAAGACTCTGTGTTGTTCTTGGGGGAAGAATTGTTGTGACCCAAAGTGCTTTGAACTGACAAAACTATTGAGTATCAACCTAAAGGAGTGTATTGCTGGAATAATATCTACCTGAGAAGGTTCTCTTTGTGCAGTTTTTAATTTTATTTTATCTTGTTTGGAAGGCACAAGAGAATGTAGGGATAAATAGCAAGGAAGGGGTCTGTGTTTGTTGTTTGAGTAGTTCAGAATTTCTGAACTGGCTCTGCAAAGGATTTACTGGAGGCAGCCCAAGTATTTTGTGATTCTCCAGGGAGATGCTTTTGGGTTATGCAGTTCCAATTACTCCCTGTAACCCTGAGCTGTTTCCTCTCTCCGACCAAAGAAGTGAATCCTTGGAGTAGTGAAACTTTGCAGTCTGGGGTAGTGTGTGTGAACACAGGACCTGTGGGGAGTAACTTGGTTAAACCCTTCTCCCCTCCTTTAGAAATTGGCTCTTGGGCCGATTCAAAGGGTTTTAAGCTCCAGGGCTGCAGGTGGAAGGTTCATCCTCAGGATCAAACTTGGCTTCTCATTGAGTGGTTTCCATGTAAAACCCCAAAAGCTCAGGAGCTGTGTTGGCTGCTGTGGATTTATGCCCTCATTTCTCTGAGGGTGTCAGGGCGTGCACAGCTCCACATCATTATTGCAGCTGAGCTATTGCAACGTGAGATTTATGGGACAGCAGGAATTGAGTGGAAAATGCAGCGAGAACTATCAGTCATAATTCTAAAATTTGTTTATATTGATATGGCAAGTTAAAACATCAGATTGAGGGGGTATTAAAACTAAAAGGCTGGTTCTATAAACTGAGTAATTTATGGTGAATGGGATCATAAAAGCTTTTAAGAGACCTCCAGGCACCCATTTCTCAGGAAACCGTCCCTGAGTGGGAATCAGTGTCCTGGGGACTGTGACACTGCCTTGGGTGGCTTCGTGTTGGGTGACACCTTTCCATAGGACACCTCCACATCCAGAGCAGCTTTCCACCCCTCCCAGGGAGAGGGAGGAGGTTTCACTGCGTATCAGCCCCACTGGCACTCCCATGAAATGAGTGTGGGATCACAGAACCACGTTGCTTAGGTTTCATAACCCACAATTCTGTAGAATCTTGAGCAGCAGTAGAAGAGACAATGGAATCCAGGGTTTAAAATCAAGGCCCTGGCCCAGATTCCCAGCTCAGCTATTTCCAGGCTAAATAAAAGGCAAGGAATTGTCACAGCACCGGTGTGGCGTCACTTGCTGAGCTGCTGGCGGGTGCAGAGGGGCTGGTGTAGTAACAAAGCCTGGTGTAAATCATGTTCAGAGTATCAGAGCCCCAGCCATGGAATGTTATCCCAATGTCTGGGTCATACAACAGGACCAAGCCAAAGGAAAGGCTGGCAGGGCCTCTGCTCTGCAGGAGTGATGGTAGAAATGAGGCAGAGAAATGCACCCCAGCCTTTAGGAGTGTTTGCAGGGCTGTGGTTTGCACAGCACATCCATCACCACATTTGAGTGTTTCCATGAGGGAACTGAGCACCAGTTCGACAGGCTGGCCATGCCTGACTGGGAACAGGAAGGCAATTGCTCCAAAAGGGAACTTTTCCATTATTTCCCAGCTCTGTGCTCTCACTCTGGGCAGGAATGTGCCTCCCAGTCCCCAGCTGCACCCCCTGCACTGACAGGTTTGCCTGTTTTGTGGCTCCCCCACCCCTCCATCCCTCCCCACATTTCAGATGCACGCCCTGCTCCCCCAGATTAATGAATTCCCAGTGTTCCTGCACATCCCTTCTGGGATCTTGGTTTCCCTGCAGCAGGAAGGGCTGGAGCTGCCCCATATCTCCTCCAACAGATTTCACCCTGTGCCTTTCGCAGCACCTTTCCCTCCAGGACAAGCACAGGGCTGGATTAATTAATTATGGTGTTCAGCCTACCCAGGATGACACAGTTAAATTTAATTAGCTTATTCCTTTATTTCAAAATCTCTTCACCTTCCCCAGGGTAATATTTTTTTTCCTTTTGCAGTGGATTTATATGATAGATGGGGAGAGCAGCTGACTGTGCTTAGCAAGAGAGAACACAAGAAAGCAATGGCACAAATGTAGGGCATGGAATGTTTTCAGAAGAAAATATATCCTAAATTATAATAATTTTATAATCACAGGTATAACTTGTATCACTTGCCTTTCAGGGTGACCCTTATTACAGCAATACTTTAATTTATGTAATTGGTTTATTGCCACATTGTTCTTTGAATTAGAGAATTATTTCATCCTTATTTAAAGGATGAGGCAAGTATTGATTAAGGATCTTTGAAAGAATTCCAGAACAGTGATTATGTGGGTGCCAAAATTTTTTGAAAATCAAGTGCTTTGAGGACAATGAGCAATGTGTGGTTGTGATGTAGAACACAAGCTTCAAATACATCCATTTCAAACAGGAATTCATTATAATGCCTAATTTACATCCACAAAAATACAGTTCATCTCAGCATTGTCATCAAAAGGCATTTTCATTGCTCAGTGTTCTGTTAAATGCAGTTTTCAAGTACTTGATTTTGTAAAGCCTGAAAACAAGATGCTGGTTGGGTTCCAGCAGGTGCTCTGTGTTCTTCCTCAGATTAAAATGTGGCCTGTGCTGTGACTTGGTCACCTTTGTTATGGGCTCAGTGATCCCTGGGGGTCCCTTCCAGCTCAGAATATTCTGTGATTAGACTATACTCAAGTTAGAGGGAAAGATTTTATTCCTAGAAAGGCCTGGCATTCAGTGAAACTCATCAGGCAGAGGTTTCACTGCCCCAAATATCCATCCCCTCAAATTGTTTGCAGTAATATAAGTCAGTAAACAGGAGCAGAGTAAAGCCAATTCCACAGTGAATGTTCATTGCAAGGATCTGATTTCTGACCTGACTCATTTGGGATCATCCCAGGGAAGCCTGGGCAGGGTGGGCAGCAGGAACAACCCACTCCTGTGCAGAGGAGGCACTGGAAATAACCCCTGCAAACCTCTCAGCCAGCAGATAAAGGAGGGGAGCTTTCAATTCTCCCTTAAGGACTCAGAAGGGTTGGGGGGCAATTGGAGGAATAATTCCAGGCAAGAAGAGCAGGAATGGCTGGGTGGATTGGGGTGATGGATCCCTTTCCATGTGGGTTCAGGACCTGAGGTGGTGCCTGAAAGCAGCAACAGCATCACGTGTGCTGTGCTCAGATTATTTTCTGCAGGAAAATTTCTCTTTCAAACAGAAATTGCTGGAAATACCAGGATTCATGTGTCATTCAGGGGGGAAGCCCCGTGCCCAGCACTGACAGGCAGCACAGCCTGGGCTGGAGCTGAGCTCAGGGATTTGGGCACTCGGGGCCCTGCTCTAATTACAGTCACTGTTACTGTCAGGGCTGTCTAATTGCTTGGACTGAAGAAAGCAAATTGCAGACAGTACGTATCAGTGTAAAATCAAACACAAAACAGGTGTTTGCTAATTAAAACTGAGATTTTAATGAATGACCTGTGTGGTTTTGGTGAATAAATACCACTCTCAGCATCTGCTATGTAATTAGGTTCCAACTCCTTCTTTTTTTTTTCCCCCCTCTTCAAGTCCCAGTAAATATCTCCAGAACGTCAGGTTTAACTAAAGCCTGGTAATCTTTGCTCTTTAATGGGGAAAAAAGCAGATGTTTCCAGCCCAGGTAACTCCAAGCAATAGCAATCAATGAAGGAGAAAAAAACCCACCAAATCCCTCATATTTTAGCATGTTTTTCTCTAAGGTTTGTGCCATAAGGACAATAACATATTGGAAGGGGAAGATTGCCTGCAATCCTCCTCATGCTGCAGGCCTATTGCACCATTTGTAGAGGCTGCTCCTGCACCTTTCAGCACTGCAGGATTTATTCTCAGCTCGTTGGGAGTTTGCTGGGACAGCCCTCCCGGGGCTTTTGGCTTCTGGGCCTGGTTTATCTGAAATTTAAATATAGATCCATGGGAATCTGTGAGGAGAAGGGGGTGGGGGCGAAAGAGGTTGTTGAACACACACACGGGAGGTTTTGCCCTCGATGTCCACCTGAGGATCAAAAAGCACAAGTTGGGGATGAAGGAATGGGACTTTGCAGAGCTTGGCTTTAGTGAGATGTAATATTTATTTTAGGTTTAATATTTATTGTTATGTTTAAGGTGTGTATGACTTTCTGTAGAGTTCCCTGAGGCCAAGGTAGAGGGTGGGGCAATACCTTTGTCCTCCTCTGAGCAAGGTGCTGAAATAGGAAAGCAGGTGACAGTCCATAATCCTCCCAGTCCTTCCATAATCCAAGACCTACCCACCGGTTCTGGTGATTCCTCACCTGAGCAGATACACGTTCAAGAGCTTTGGGACCCACTTTGTCTCTCCTCACCCCATACAAAGGCAGTGGTCCCTCTTTTCCTCCTGTAGGCTTTGCAATGGAACAGGGGTCCAGTCTGCTGTCTAAAGCCATTAGTCACTATTTTAATTAAAAAGAGAGCTATGTTTGGGTGATTGAGACTTTCATTTGTGAAAATCTGCTAATATTGCTTAATAGATGCCAACTGTCCTCTGGATTCTCCCCTCTGAGCACCTCTGGTGTTACATCCCAGGAAATCACAAGGCATTAGTGAGACAGTCTGGATGCACCACGTGCAGGAGCCGCATCTCCAAGAGCTGCAGAATTCAGTTCAGCTCCTTTCAAGCACAGCCAAGAATTCTCACATCTAGGGTGACATTCAGAAAACTCCACCCACGAACTCTGTTGGGTCTGGATTTGGGAGCGTGTCCTTCCAAGGGGAATTTTGCCCCTGTGCAGCCACAATGCTGCTCCTTTATATCACTCACCTCTCAATTAACAACAATTAGTGTAAGAACAACTACAGGAGCTCTGAAGGGCTGCAGAAAGGATGAGTTATGTGCATCAATCCCGCATCTATTCCAGGGATAATAAAGCCTTTCCAAGCATTTGATTCATAAACCTCTTCTTTGTTGAACTGCAGCTGCACACAACCCCTACTACAGGTGCAATTTCCTGAGCTGCTCTGTGAAATACTTGAGCAAACACTCCCTAGGACTGAGACTTTGCTCAGCCCCAGTCACAGTCTGTGTGAGCTGGTGGAACACGAAGGATTCCACTGCCTCAGGTGTGTGCTCAGTGTCCCTGCACTGCAGAGCTGCAGGGCTCTGTAGGATGCAGAAGGTGTAATCTCACTGCCAGCGAGGGCGACAGTCTCTCTGCAATCCCTTGGAAATTGCACTGAGTGTGTCCAAGGGAAGGCAAGTGTGGGAGGGGGAAAAGCTGAGGCTTTGCTCGCCTCTCCATCGAGGGTCCCCAGAGGAAAGGGCAAGATTTCAGCGCTGAGAGGTGTCACTGTTTGAAGGCTCCGTGGACAGTAACTCCCTCCTCCAAAAGAGGGCACAAGAACGATGCTGAGCTGCCCCTGAGATCAAGGGCTCTTCACTCACCGTGCCCAGGGACTGCTCGAGCTTTCACTCTTCCCAGAAATATTCAAACCTCGGTCATTGTTTCTTTCTCATGAATATCTGATCAGGGAAAAACAAAAGGGAGAAAGAAAGATGTCAGTGATTAAAGTCTCTGGGCAGAATAAAGCTGTATTTCCCCTTTCCCTCCCCTCCAGACAGGCCCCTTGTGTGATTCTCTCACGGCACAAAAGAAAGGAAAGTAATCTGAGTGTCAGGATTTAACATTTTGTTCCTCGTTTTGATTCATGTACCAAAGCATTTCCAGCACAGATCAATCAGAAACTTGTTGGCCAGATTCCAGACTCTGGGCACAATCCATCCCTAAGTGTCTGGGGTTGCGATGCCTCTTGTGCAGATTTGTGGAAAATCGAGAGCCATTTAATCCCAAAAACCAGGGGACACAGAGGGGTTGGTCTGGGGCCACTCATACTGGTAACAAGTGTGGACATTGAGCATTAGCTCTGCCCTTTACCCAAAGCTATTCCTGGTACCACAGGGGTCCAGAGGCCTATTTAGAAGAATCAGAGTCATATTATTTAATGTAAAAGTCATTGAAAAACCCACCCAAGCAAACCCTGTATTTTTCCTCAAAGCCCAGGATTCCATTTTGCATTTTGCTTTTCGTGCATTCCTCAGTGCCAGCTTACACAAATTCTTATTCATTCAGTAGAGTGAATCTACTTTCTCTTTTTGTTTTGCCTGTCAATTCTTGGAGGAGGAGATTGTCCCTCTTCCCAGGTGCAGGTGCAGCACCTGGCACAACCCAGGGCCCCATTTTGGGTGAGGACACCTCTTCTTCAATAGTTATTTAGGAAAATGCCAGTGATGAAATAAAAATGTGTTTCAAATACCAGCGTGTAGCACATACAATGACATAATCAGATGTGATCTTTGCTGCAATAAAAAGCAGATTAGAAATCGAGATCCACAAAGTATTGCAATTACTTTCCCTGTCAGCACTATTGGCAGGGCTGGGAGGGCTTTGCTGCTGGGAAACCTTTAGAAAATCCATAACATTTCTTGGACTAATCTGGAATCTTAAGAGAGTAAGTGGTTGGTGAGGTTTTTTTCTTGGAACTCTGCTGATAAAACAGCCAGGCAAACTGCAGGAAGAGTTTTGAGAATTCCTTGCCAATACCCCTAAACCTGCCCTCTGGCAGTGAAGCCATTCCCCCTTGTCCTGGCACTACAGACCCTTGAAAAAGTCCCTCTCCACCTCTCCTGTATTTCCTACTATTTTTCCACATGTGTTCTCCTACCCCATGAGTCAAAAACTCGATGTGTTTATTCCTTCAGCAAAATTTAAAGCTGTTTCCAGGTGATATGAAAGTTCTCTGCTCTCATGGCTTGGGAGATTTGGCAGTTCTTCCCATTTCTGGATAGCAGATTTTCTGGAGTATGTTTTGCATTTGTTCCAGAAGGGAGCAGGCACTGCCAGCCCTGGAAGGGAAGAGCCAGAGGCAGGACTGAAGGCACAGTGAGCAGGATGGGAATTAGAAGGACAATGTTCCCACTGACAGGGATTTCCAGATGAAACAATTCTCATGTCTTAGAAACCCAACCAGAAGGAGCCAGAAGTCTGAGCCCAAGTGTAGGAATGCAGCATCCAATAACATCTTACCATTCTCTGTTCCTTTAATTTCTTTCTCGGATTCTTTCTTACACCAGGTACTAATGAAGGGGAAATGCTGGTGATGTGGGGCTGGCACGTCAGCCTGTCACTCCTCTCTCCACTACAACCCATGATCAAAAAAGAGGAATCTGTTTGATAACAATTAGCCTGGTGATAGCCTGGATCCTGAAGGATTCCATGGTGTTACCTGCCCTAGAAACCTCTGCTTAGAGGGCTGGTTTTCTCTCCAAAAGCCGTGGGGTTGGATGTCTTTGATCTGCATTCTGATATTTCCCCTGAAATGGAAAAATCTTCAGCAATAGATCTCAAAAGTCTTGTCTCCTATATTTGCCAAAAAGGGTATTGTGAAATGGCCTAGACCCATCTAAAAGTGTAATTAATATGCTGAGCCACATGGCTGAGCCAAATGACATCCCAGTTCAGGATGAGAGGCTGCAGGGTTATAAACATGAATTTCTGTGGCTCCATCTCTCCAGCTGTTAACGAAAACACTTGACATTTAGCAGCACACACTCAATTCTCGACAGAAAATGGGATTATTGCTTCCTCCTGGCCACTGGCCACGAGGCCCCTTCCCTTTAGGGCTCTCTCCAGGTCACAGCCATATCCTCTCTTAGGGGATGTTCTCTGAGCAAACCCTTTAAAGGATTGTAAATATGTATTAAAAATTGTTAATTGTGCAATTGTTTTCTCGTTACCTGCAATTTTTCAGGGAGGAGAATGGTTTTTGTGGAAGAGGCTTCATTGCTTTTAATCCATTTGTGCAATGCCACTGTGGGAATTTAGCAAAGACACAGGAACTGGGTGCAGGGTCTGGATCAGCTGGGCCAGCTCCTGGCTGGATGCAGGCAGGGACGGGTGAGCTGTGTGACACTGTGTGAAATAATGTGCTGTTCTTCACTGCACCTGGGCAACCTTTCCTCTTTCCTTGCTGGTTTTCCTCTCCCATGAGATCAGTCTCAGGCAGCCTGAGCTGTGTCTGCTGGGTGACACACTGGGCACAGAAACACAGTCCCCCCTCATTGTCTCATATCACAATCTCATGGTTTCATATTTAGAAAATACAAAGCTTGAGGAGGAGGGGGAAAAAGCAAGCCTGAAAATGAGGTTCTGGGGGCTTATTTAGCAATTGACCCTTTTTTTGTGAACACTTAGACTTACATTCAATTACATTGCCAGGCAACTGGGAGACGGCTCCTGTCAGCCCTAAGTGGATACTGGGATTAATCCACGATCACTCAGGATACACATTTATTCACCTTCCCTCACAACAGTAATAGGATTTTTCTGGGCCCAGTTTAATTCAGTAGATGAGGCTGACACTGAATTAAAGCTGCTTATCCTGGCTCATAATAAGGAGGTGAGATCCCAGGGGAGAGAAAGAGGGTGAGGGAGATGCTCACCCGGTAGTGCATCAACTGACAAAACCAGGGGATTAGAAATCCCAGCAGAGGGAAAAATACCATTTAATAAGACTTGGAAAATCCAGTCCAAATGATTCATTTGCTGTCGCTCAGTATCCAAACTTCAGTGCAGGAATGTGGAGCCCCGAGACACGTCCTGGGGTTGGTTCTGCTCACCCCGGATCACTCAGGCAGGAAGGCTTTAACCCACCGCCCTGAGCCTGCCACACTCTGTGCTCCTCACACAAGTTATTTCCCTTGCTGTACTTTGTTCCATGGAGTTAAGCTGGAGGCAAACAGCTTTCCCTCTGTATGATACCCACCCCTCCTCTCCACACTCCTCTCCTCTGAAGTTTCCAAGTGGCCACTCCTTTTCAAAGCAGAACCCAGCCCGTGTGATTCCCCTCCTGTCCCCGGGCTGCCTCTGATGTGCTTTGTGATTTCCTCAAGGGCCGTCGAAGGACGTCTCCAAAGAGATGCTCCAAAGCTCTTTGAATGCAGCCATTGTTTTGTAGCACTTCCCTGGCACAAACAGATTAAATTTTTAAGTGGGGAAAGGTCTATTAATCTATTATTAATTAATATTCCATATGCCGCCTTGGAGGCAGAGCGGGGCTTTTGAAGCCATCTGGTTTCTCATTGCACTGGAGGAAAACTATTGTCTGTTGTGTGCTCTTGAATATGGTCTGGAAAATGGAGATGTGATGTTTGTGTGATCCAGTTGCCTGGTTGTTTCCCTGTGCCCACAAAAAAGGGAAGCAGAAACAGCTGGAGAGCAGCACCAGCCTCCCGATGATACAGCAATTGGATATCAGCACATTTGTCCAAATTGTTTACAGATCCTAAAATCCAAGAGCTGCCTCCTGTCCTATTTCTTGGAAAGGCATGCTGTTGTGTGTGGTCTCTGCCTCTCTTTTCTTTGCATTTGTCCTGCCTCCCCTTTTTGGGACAAGGACACTGTTACTGGGGACGTGTGGGCCCGCAGCAATTTCTCTGCAGGTAACCTGGGGGTTTCACTGCTGTACAGGGGGTTTGTCAGGATAAAAGGGATTGATTAAGGTGTAACAGGGACATCACAGTGAGCACAGATGTATTAGTCATAACCAGAACAAGACTTTACTGCTGCAACATGGAATAACTGAGGATGTAGGAGCACTTGACATCAGCACTGAACATCCCCAGTCACAACAGCCGTGCTGGGATCGCTGCCTTGCCTCGGCCCCCCTCTGCCCTCTGCTCTCCAGCTGTCACAGCCTCCAGGAGCCCAGGTTTTCCTTTCAGGAAGAGGAAATCATTGTCTCTGAGCTGGTGAGTTATTGGGATTGCAGAATGCACTGTGCAGACAAATGGCAAAACCCTGCAGGTTCCCAATAACTGTGGGGTCAGGGATCGGGAGCAGGAGACCTGGGGGAACTGGGGCTCCAAGTCACCCAGTGTGAGGGGAGAGGGGTTGTTGTTTCTCAGTCCTGACCTCCAAACATTCTATTTCACGTTGTTAAATCTCCAGAAATAACTCAAACCTTCCCAGAATTAACAAAGACTAAGGGTAAGCGTAGCATGTTTAAGGACACTCTGATGGAAGACCTGGGGTCACTGATCATTTAATGCAGTTTTTCCCTCTGTTTGACATTTCCTTGGGCATGAACCCAAAACGTGGTGTTACTCAGCTCATGTTCACCTGCTTCACTTTGCTTTTCCTCCAAGAAGCATCACCTGGTTCACAGTGGGATGTTCTGAGACCTTTCAAGGTATAGAATCACAGGATATGCTGAGTTGGAAAGGACCCATCAGGATGATCCAGTTGAGCTCCAGACCCTGCACAGACACTCCAACAGTCCCACCCTGTCCCTGAGAGGATCATCCAAACATTCTTTAAGCTCTGGCAGGTTTGAGGCCATGACCAAACCCTGGGGAGCCTGTTCAGTGCCCAACCACCCTCTGGGAGAAGAGCCTTTCCCAAATACCCAACCTAACCCTGCCCTCTCTCGGCTTCATGCCATCACTCACTGGCACTCACCCCCCAAATTGTCCTTCAAGGCTCAAAGAACCATCAGCATGTTGGGATTACTCTGGGAAACAGGCACCGTGTCCAGGAGTCTGGAATTTCTGCATGTGGCCCCAGTTCTTCTGTCTCTCTTGCCTTGTTTCCAGCCTCCCTGCACAGCTCCAGCTCTGAACTTGCTGGGAATGTTCCAGCACAGTGATTTTACCCAAGGC
This sequence comes from Serilophus lunatus, assembly GCA_013399895.1. Classification (NCBI taxonomy): domain Eukaryota; kingdom Metazoa; phylum Chordata; class Aves; order Passeriformes; family Eurylaimidae; genus Serilophus; species Serilophus lunatus. Next base: position 408,090 of record VXBA01002727.1, read on the forward strand.
ACTTCTCTTCCCTAAAGCAACAGGCCAGGCTGCAGCAGAATTATAAACTCAGCGTCAGGGAAAGCCATATTGCTCAGGATGGGATTTACATAAACTGTGCACTAAAAACCCCTAATATTTAAAGTGTAGTAACAAAGCAGAAAAAAACCTCTTCTTTCAAGCTCTATGACAACCTCATGAATATGTAAATTAGAATCCAAAGACAATTTTCTACTGGTTCACAGTAAATATTGAGGCAGAACTGTGGAGAATTAAGTGGCAGATTTAGGTCCATATTCATTCCCTTTTATTTATTTATTTTAAATACAACACTTAGAGACCAATTTGATTGTAACACCGAATCTATTGAGTATTCCAGCCAGCTGATGGCATTGTTAAATCATACTTATTTTGGCATTTCTTATTGAAAGCAATAGAAGAGCAACCAGTGGTGATAAATTTGTTTGTGGAAAGCAGCATTGCTTGTCAGAGTTGTACACTGTTATAACTAGGGCAAAATTACACTATAAATTTACAGGTCTATTGTCCTTTTTCTTCTGTTTTTCCTTGTTAGTGACCTCCTTTTCATACCCTATGTGCAGGGGTGTCCTGTGCTCTGTAGGAAAAGAATTGCTGAAAAATCTGTGGTTGCTGCACGTCACTGTGGGATCTCCTGGGGGAAAAGGTGCCTTTACAGAATTCACCTCATTCTCCCAAAAAAATGGGGCTGGAGTTTGAAGGTTGAGTGGACCATGTCCCTGCTGGCTCTGCTTGGCCATCCCTGCAGAGCTCAGGTGGGTTCTCACGTGCTGAGCCCGTGGCTCACAAATTCTCTCCACCTGATATATTTAATGACATGTACTCGGTTTTATCTTTCATGTTAATCAGATAATATAATTACATACTTGGTTCTGAGTCATGATCTGCATATTTTATCTGCTGATGGCTGCTTGGTGTCTGGACTCCATCCAGCACTAATGGCACATCCATGGCTGTAGGATTCGGGCAGCTCTTGCTTAATTATGGTTATTCTCACAAAGTCCCTGTGGTGCTAAGGTGAGGAATTAGGTTTCTTTGCAGTTCTGCATGGCAGGACTCCTCAGAATGGAGCTCAGACTTTCAAAAATGCTTTATGTGCTTAATAGGCAGGTAGAGAAATGGATTTGTCAGACTCACCATGGTGATACAGACCTGAACCTGCTCAGGTAATGGGAGAAAATCAATGAGGGCTCAAGCAACAATTTCTTCTCAGTTAGAATTTCTCCATGGAAAGGGTGGTCAGGCCTTGGAAGGGGCTGCCCAGGGAGGTTTGGAGTCCCCACCCCTGGAGGTGTCCAAGGAAGGACTGGAGGTGTCCCTCAGTGCTCTGGGCTGGGGGACAAGGTGGGGATGGGGCACAGCTTGAGCTGGATGGTCTTGGCTTGGAGGGCCTTTCCAACCTTAATGATAATGGGATTTTCAAGTACGTGGATGTTTTTTGATTGTGGCCCATGGTCAAGTGGGAGGTTGAAGTGAAAGCCAGAATCAGCCCCTAAATCCCACTGCCTGTTCCTTGGAGAGGCCTGGTGGGTGTCCCATGTAGAATTACCATTGGACCAAGCACAACCCCAGGGAGTGAATGAGGTGCTTCCTTTCCTTGAACTGGAGCACTGGGAATGTGTGGTGTATCCCTGGGAGGGGGGTGGGTTATGGATCAGCTGCTGCTGCACCTCCATGTTCCCTCTGAGCAAGAGTATGAAAGTGAAAATTCATAAGTGCTCTAAGCTGTAATCTCTGAGGATTTGTTGCATATGAGGCAATAAACGACTGCTCCAATTGACTAAATGCCACAGCACAGCAGTTTATTTTAATTATACTACAAAGGGAAGAATATTATTGTTCTTATAGTACAACATAACAAGGAAAGGAGAAAAGAAAATCGTATCCTGCTCTCTCCTGGAGAAAGTTGAGCAGCAATATATTGCTTATCATGGAGGTTTTCAGGGCAGCAGGATCCAGAAATAAAACATGATGAGGAACCAATTTAGAGAAAGTAGCAAAAAAATAAAAAAGGAAACAAAAACCTACCCTAGAAAAAAAGAAATTAAATAAAATCACATTGGCTCTCTCATCCTGAGCCGTGACTGGTTCTGCTTTCATTAATTGTAAAGGAATATTGGAAAACCTGGCAGGTTTAGGTTGGTTGGGGTTTTTAATAGACTTAGGCAAGAAGGGTTTGTTAGAGGAATGTGGTTGATGGAGGTGATGATGTGCTGGTGCATTGGGAGGGCAGGTCCTTCTTCCCTTGGGTCCATTTGAAATCTGGGCTGTAACATTCAGGGTATTTGAAAATTTTTCTCCATTATCCACAGAATTTACCAGGTTTCACTTAATGTGGGGAAAGAAAAGAACCCAGGGAGTGAGAGAGTGATTTCCCAGTTAAAGTGGATTGTTCCCAGCTGCAATTTTTCCAACAGCACAGTCCTCAGTTTGTCTCTGCCTGTCCTTGGTCTCCTTTGATTTCCTCTGGTTTACAGATGTTGCTCAGGTTACCTGAGCCTGGCACATCTTGAGCTGTTTACTGCACCTTTCTGAACATGTTTCTATGTAAATGATCTTGCCAAGAAATAGAGTATTTGACAGCAAATCCCTCTGTGGGCTCACACAGAAATCCTCCAGTGCAAAGGGAAATACCTGAAGTGCCCAGTTCCTCCTGGGCTGTTCCCTGCCAGGTTTTCCTGCCCATGTCTGGAACTGTGCAGGACACCCCCAGTAAGTCCATGAGATTTCCAGCCCGAGGAACAACAAATCCTATTAGAATGGAAGATCCAGCTGCAGGATTCCATGTGCCTTGCTGCAGCTCAGGTGTGTTTTATTTGGAAATGACAGGGTGTGCTTGGGCAAATATTGTCAAACACAGTATTCGTGTCTCACTTGTGCCTCTAGTATGTGCTCGAATAAAGGGATGGAAAACAAACACAGGATCTCCCAGAAGAGACAGGCAGGTGATTCCCTCGGAATATTTTCGTTAGGATTAACCTGCAGGTTCCACAGAATCAGCAATTCCAGCCAACAGGCTTCAGGAACAAAACCTTCTCCCAGGAGCCTGATGGGAGCTCACCTGCTGGTAACACCCCTCCTGTCTGTGCTTCCATCTGCACAGAGGGGGCAGGGGCAAAACTGCTGAGATTCAAAAGGTTTGGTCAATTCCCAGCTCAGCTGGTCCCAGCCCTGTGGGCACAGAAGGGCAGCCCATGGACTTGGCTTCAAACAAGCCTCCAGTTACACTCAGCACACACCTCCAAAGGCCCTGGGTGGAGCCCACGGGCCAAGAGCTGTTCAATCAGCATCCTCGTGCAGATTTCAAACAACCCTGACATTAGACATCACATTCCTCATTTCCTGTGTATGTTTAATTCTTTTTTATTTTCTGGCTTACCTGCCTGACTGACCCTTGCCTGCCTTCGTGGTGCCCCCCAGCCCTCACCTCCCTGTGTCTGCAGGGCACTCGTTTATTTACAGTGAACAGACACAGATATATTTCTGTGCAAAGGCTGTGGAGTATCTCCAGTAATCCAGCACCAGGGATTCAATTTCAGATAAAGTGTCTCCTCTTGAAGATGAAATGAGTCTTTGCTTTCTGTGATCCCCAACTGGAACATACAGAAGGGAGGTTTGCAGGTGACTGTCAGTCTTTTCCCTCATCCATGGAGAGACAAGGCTTTTCTGTATCAGCAGCAGATGGTAAATCCAAAGTGCTTGTCTGAAATCTGGGATACACTAACAGGAGAGAAAAAAGACTCATGCCTGGAGCTTCAGGCTCCAAATCACTTCAGTGAGTGTGGTTTTGTAGTGTAACAAAACCCAGGAATAGGTGCCATTACTGAATCATGAGTTGGACTTTGATGATCCTTCCAACTCAGGATATTTTGTGATTCTATGGAAAGAAAAGTCTCTGTATTCAGACTGGTTAAAAAAAAATGAAAAGCCTTTAAATTCTTTTTTAGCATCGATTTCCTGGCAAATATTATTCCAGACAGACACATGGCACTGACACAGAATTCAGAGTCAGGAATTCTTTTGAGGTGATTTCTGCAACGTTTCTGGTTCCTCTTCAGTCTGGTAAAACTGTGATCCAGAAAACAGATTGTCAGGGCTTGTTCTGCAGGAGGAATAACAAAAGCACACAACACTTATGATACCTTGTTTGTTCTGGGGGGCAGGGGCTGATAAGGATCTCATGTTTAATAGGGAGTATAATAAGGGCAATATTCCCTCATTTCTGTTCCATTCATCACCATGGTGTCCAGGCACAGGCTGTGACGTTGGAGCAATGGATAATCTGCAGGCAGCTGAAGGAGTTTTATTCACCTTGAACTGATCTAAGGGAGGAGAAAAGGGAGAAAAGGGAGAACATACAGAGATTTAAAGGACCATGATGTCCTACCCCAAGGTTTTGATGCTCTGAGTGTGATTTGTGTCACCCTCTGTCCCGTGCCCAGCCAGGGGCTGTTATCCTGTGCATGCTGAGTTATCCTGGATTTGGTGAGCTCTGCAGCTTGAGAGTGGTTTTGTCACCCCCTGTCCACCCAGTGCCCAGCACAGAGTTTAACACAGTGTTCCCGGAGGCCTCAGGGGAAGATTTGTGAGGAGGGAAAAGGTGGCAGCCTGGGCCACCTAGGAGGGACTTGGGGTAATGGGCAGCACAAACTGAGAGGACTTTTGCCAATCTGAAAAGTACTTTTTATTAATGTACACAATATTATCATCTTTTTCGTTTGCTTTTTAAGAAATGAAGATGAGGAAAGTGATCCAACAGCCATGAATTGGACATATGCTTCCATGCTTCCACTAGCAAAGGGAAACAATTCCCTCCTCTGCTGATTTCCCTCTGCAGCAGATGAAACACTCCCACAGTCATGTTTTACTAAAGCCATGGCTCAAGGTGCACCAAAACAGTCATTTTCTCTGCCTTGATGTGGAGCATTTAATTTAATCTCTATCCTGTTCACAACAAAATAATAATGAAAAGAAGCAGGGGAGGGGGGCTTAGTTTACAGATGAGTAATTAGAGTGCCCTGAGTACAGTGGTTTGCCTTTAGCACCACAAAGTAACTTTCATCAGACATGTAAAAGCAGAGCACTCCAGAGCCATTAAATCTGTCACTGCAACTCAAAGTGCTTCCAACAGTCCCATCAAAGGGAGAAGCTCCCACAGTGAGATCAGGAGCTGCACAGTCCAACAGCCCAGCCTTGTTATTACACTGGGGTGCAAAAACCCTCATGAAAGTTGCATTACAGGAAGGTAACAGTGAAAGATTTAATTATTCCTCGTCTAGGCTGATACCTCCCCCACCTCTTGGAGAAGAGAATTAAACTCAAAGAGTTTGTGCTCAGAGGTGGTGTGTGAACAGTGGGGAGAACAGAGGGAAAGCTCCAGCATGGATGATTCACTGGCCAGGAGCTCACACTGAGGGTGTGTGTGTGTGTGTAAACACAACCTGCAGTGACCACTGCTGGGATAAATAATTCATTTGAGGTAGAAATAAGATCACTCTCATTTTATCACTGAGTCCCAGTGAAGTCATTTTCTGGCAGAGGTGTGAGGGGACAGATGTTCCAGTTCTGCTCCATGCTCAGCAACTGCCCTTCCAGATGTGCTTGGGTTTGGCTTGTCAGGGGAGTCTGGTGAAACCAGTGGAACCTTCCTGCTGTGGGAAACAAGGCAGAGGAAACAGCTCAGCCCGTGCTGGGTCAGTGCTGAGCCAAAAGGGCAGCTGGAGCTCAGGGAAGAGTGAGGAGAAGGAGAATTTGGGTACAAATAAACGAGCAGAGGGAAGAGAGGAAAGCGCCCACCAAAATATGGTGATAAAGGACCTGAGTCAGAAAAGGTCAAGTGCAAAAAGGACCCTCATTCTAAAAGTTCCAGCACTGGCTTGTGTCACAAACTAACCCAAACCAAAGGCAGGAAGTTCTGTTCTGTAGAACAGGTACCTGCAAGGCAAAGGTAAATGTGAGGCACCTCTAACTGGGCTGGAATTCAAGGCTGCTCCAGCCTGAGGTGAGTGGAGAGGGTAGAGATCTCTGTGACAGCCTGATCTTGAGGCTTTTACCTTTGCCCCTGGAATATTGAGATCTAATTGAAAGTATGACCTTAGTGAAATGACCTGGAGATTCAATATAGCCCCTGTTGAGGAGGTATCCCCTCCACAGAAGCTGTTCCTTCCTTTGGTGCTGAAGTTAAACATCCCCATAAATGGATATTTTGGGTTCTTTGACATTGTTTTCCTTACAATGAACCAAAGTCGATTGTATTTTTCAGCTTTAAACTGAGTCAACAGTTTAAAAGATAAAACATTTCTATTTAAATCTTTACCTGAATTTACCACCCTGAAATTTTTGGAGATGCATATATAGGTTTTGTCATCAAGTGGGTAATATTAGAATCAAAGGTAATAAACCCATTGATCTCCAGTAAGACAATATTAATATTACCATATAGCTTTTATAATTAATTTGCTGCCAGATGAAAGGGAAACACAAGGTCCTTTTAATGCTGGTGATTAAAGCAAAAAGTAAACCTTTGAAAGCCAGATTTGCATGTACAACATGTTGCACTAATTCCAGCAGATCAGTTGGAAGTTGTGAGTGTATTTGGAGTCACATTGCAAAGTTTGGGATAAAAGACTTACTGACTTGGAGGAGAAAAGTCTGATCTGAGGTTGGATATTGAAAATCTGGCTAGTGTAAGTTTTGCTAAACCCCTGCTCCAACTTAATTTGTTTTATGCTTTGTTGCAAGGCAGGTTTTTAGGCAAAGGTGGTACCCACATTAACAGATACATCCCTGCAAAACCTGAAGGAGGAGGGAGAGGTCAGTGGATTCTGTAGAGGTTGAACCAGCCCAGCCTGACTTGTTTTTTACAGCTCATCTGTAGATCCCCTCAAATAACTGAAGAGCTGTGCTGAGACAAAAACCTGGTAATTTGAGTTTGCACAGTTTGCACTGTACCTGCAGTCTGAGTGCTCTCAGCAGTGCTCAGACTGAGCTCAGGTCAGACCAAGTCTGGCCCCTTGGTTTAACTCTGATTTGGGAAGGGCTGAAGCCAAAGGATTTGCACCGTGGCAGAGGGACTCTGCCACTCCTGGTTGCACGTCATGCTTTTCTGGAAATAGCATAAGGGACTTGAAAAATGAATGCATTTCAGGTTTAGAGATGGAGTGAGGGGCCCAGCTCTGCGGTGTGCTTTTCCTCTGTGCCTCCAAACTTTGTGTAATAGAAGAACAGGGATGTGAACTCCAGTTGCTTCTTCTGAGGTTCTGTGTGGGGTCCAAGTGTGAGTCTGTTCTGTCTGTGCACTGTACATTCTAAAATCCATGTCTCCATGGATTTGAGGGGCTGTGGATCCAGCCCAGCCATTACCTGTCTGCCTCCTGCCTCCTGGCATTGTAAAGCTCAGCAGAGGAGATGAAACCAGACCCTTAATTTGCAGTGAACCTTCTGTAACATAAGAGAAGGTGCTTCCCTGTGCTCCCAAAACACTCCTTGCTGCATCAGGTGCAGCCAGTCGTCCTGCAAATGGCATCAATCTGTCCCAAAATACAGAGCTGGCATAAACCCTGTGCTGTGTGCCTTGAGGATCAGCCACAAGTGAGCCAAACAAAAATGGTACCAGCGTGTTCATGGGAGCACAGCCTTGGAATTAATGACCTGGGATGGTTGGGATGGGCTGCTGCGACTCTGTGCAAACCATTTAACTGCTCCAGGAAATGGTTGTAAAGGCCTTCCTGATTCCCAGATGCAGGTTGAGGCTTTAATTAATGAATGCCTGCAAAGCACTTTCAGATCTCAGATGAAAGATCTCACAGAAGAGCAAATATCATTTTAAGTGCAGTGTTTTGAAGGGAGAACTTTGAGGGGTGATTGAAGTTTGGATGCAGCAGCAACATCAGTTACACAAGGTGAACACAATCCCTGCAGATGTTCCTGGTTGTATCAGTGTGATGGGAGGTTTCATGTTCACAAGCCAGATTGTGTCTCTGCCCTTCTAGGAATAATCAAAACCACTAATATTGGACTCAAAACATAATTTGACATCACACTGAAACACAGTCTCAAAGGAGTCTTCCTTCCAGCACTGAATTCTTACAGTGATTATAAATTAGTCAAGTTATTTACATCTTTCACTCTCACTTCATTTAATGATAGTCAAATAGAAAAGCCCTGCAAACTGCTTTTCCTAATGTTTGATTTTCTTTGTATAATTATGCCCTAAAGGCTGGTTCTTTATACTCAGGCTGCAACCCTTGATGAATGCAGAAAGGACAGAGGGAAGGAAATACCCAGTACTTTATCCTGGGCTTTGATTCCCAAAAAGGCAGCTCACATACAATATCCTTGTGTAGCTGCATCCCTTCTTCTGGTGGTTCTGGTTGTTCAGTGGGGTGACACCTGAGGCTGCACAGGCAGGGCAGCTCTTCAGCTCTGGGTGCTCTGCAGCCTGTCAAAATTAAAAATAAAAACAAAAACTTGACTACCAATTTCCTTATCCTTCCATATCCCCCAGTTTCTCAGGTGCAAAACTGGTTCCTGCTGAATCCAACTTGGCAGCTTTTTTCCAGTCTATGTGTTTACAAGGAAAGCAGAAGCTCTTAGGCATGAGTAGAGAAAGCTGAGAAAAAAAATAACAATGCACTTTTAAATGACTCTGCAAATGCTAAATATTAAGCTTCATTATTATATATACCCGGTGTGAATTTCTGAGTCTTTGTGAAAATAATGAATTTCACCCAGACTCCTTTTTCCCCTCATTGAAAATTCCATCAAAGTTCTCCTGTGAGTTAATGGTACCAACAGCAGCAATTGCTACTTGGCAGAGAACCTTTAATTTCCCTGTTCCAAACTGGGATGTCATTCTGCTCCTTTCCTCCAGGAGAATTTTCTATCACTCCCAGTAGGGAAAGCTGCTCCCACCTGGGTCACAGCTTGGAATTCTCAGCCCATCACTTGTGCCCAAACTGGTGAATCACTGTTTTCCCTGTGCAAAATCAGCCCCTCACTGAAGACCAAAATAGAAATCTGCATTTTCCAGTTTTGGAAAGCAATAAAGGAAACTGGCTTTGGCCATTTTTCGAAGGACTTATGTTTGTCTGCAATGTCTCATTTGTCACTCATGTGCTGTTCATTTTGCAGTGGTGAAACAGGACAGAAGGAGCAAAGAGACTGGTCAGTTCAAGGCATCATCTTCTCTGAGCAGCAAGATCCACTTGGATGAAAGCTTTATAAAATATAACGATATGATTAGTACATTCCATATAAATACACCTCCAAGCCTCCTTATAAATCCTCCATCCCTCTACCTGCAGCAAACGTTTCAGAGATGGATTTGTAGTGTTTTCTGTGCAGATTTTCTTTAACAGCACCAAGGAGCTTCATAATATTAAGTGGAAAATATTTGCAATGCCACCAATATTTTAAAAAACTTGTTAAACTTTTTCTTTTCTTTGGATAAGCGATTTAAGGAACAATAATTAAATGTCAGGAAATGCATCACAGATGTGATACAGACATTTGATGGTTTTGTAAACACACTAAATGAGTCCAGAGAGAGGAGGAAACTATTGATGTTTCCATAAAAAAAAAAAAAGAAAAAAAAGAAAAAAAAAGAAGAAAGTCTCCACAGAGCCTCTGGAAGGAGAATATTATTGAATGTAAATACAGGAGCCAAGTAAAGGTGGACTGTGATCCATTGGGGACAGGGAGGGTTTTGGTTCTCAGGAATTTCAATGTGAAGCTGGAAAATGAGGGGGTTTGCCCTTTATTATGCCTGATGTTGCTCCTCACAAATTTGAGGAAATGAGCAGTCAGGAGGTTTGGAAAGAAGCCTGTTCCAGTCCAGTGTCAGGACTGCAGATGGGAGGGCAGCTGGGAATTCCTGATTACATTTTAGGAGTGTGTTGACCACGGGCACTTCACGAGGATTAGAGCCCACAGAGCTTTGCTGCTGGTTCTGCTGCTCATCTCCTGCCTCTGGGAGGTAAAACTGACCTGAAAAGAGCAATAACAAATAGATCTGCTCTGCTAATATTGTATTTATGCACTAGTAAAGCATTCCTTGGAGAAGTTATTCAAGTCAGCCCTTCTTCCAGAGCTTTGTGCATCAGTTTTGAAGGAGAACTCTGGAAAAAACTTGAGGTGACTGTTCTGATTAGTGCTCAGTTTATCTTCAAAGGGTTATTCAAGCCTAGAGTGACAGTCATGTTGATTATTGGTTGGTTGTTCCCTGTTCATCACTGGGGGAGATACACAAAAGAGATACTGGGGGAGCTGGAGAACTTGGAATGAAATACTTACCCAGTGTATCAGTTGATTCTGTCTTGGCACATGTCAGCACATGCAATGCAGGAGAAATACAAGGGCTTGATTAATTATATGGAATAACCTCATTGCCTGAATGTTTTGCAGTAAATTAATGCAGCAGTGGGTTCTGGAATAACTCTGGGTTTTTCCCCCATCCCTGCACCCATCCCATGGACCTTGCAGTGAAGTGCAGGGCTTCATCAGGAAGCAAAAAGGTGCCGTGTTCTAGTTTGCAAAAAGTTAATAAGGCTTTTGGGCAGCTGTGAGGGGAGTGATGAGGCATTTCAGGTGCACTGGAATGGGGAGCAGCACTCCCTGCATCCTGAATGTTCCCAAGGCACCGATGGACTGTGGCAGGTGCCCAAATCCTCCCTCCTCTTCACTCACAGACACACTTGGATGTGGCACCATGTCCCAACAAATGCATGAAATCCAGTAAGCTGCTGATCAGGATTTCATTGTTTTCTTGCCATTATTTCCCCAGAATGGAATACACAGTTGTGATAAAAAAATTACATGGCAAAAGCTCCTTGTGTGAGGGATTAAAAGTTAAATCTGTTTTTGTTCTAATTTCCTTCTCTTCTATTTCAATACAATGAGCAAAGGAAGCTGATTTTCACTCTGTCCAAAGTCACATAATCTTGACTTTTTTGCATTAAACAGTAGAAATGTTATTTTACTTCTCACAGCCCTCCAGTCAAGCAGAGCGTTTCCAAAGTGGAATTTTACTCATGTTCAGGGTAAACATTCTTGCAGTTTCCTCTCTGCACCTTCTCAATTGACTCAGACTACAGAAAAGTTCATTTACAGTGATCAATATCACTTTACCTCCTGCCTCAATGAAAAAAATACCTCCTGCAGTCAATAGCAATTAAAGAGACAGGCAGGGACAGAAATATTGATGGAGATGAAAGCAGAGATTTACACCTGCTCACTGTCTCTTCTGAATATGCAACAGGACAGCTTCTGATGGTGAAATATTGCACTGGGTAAATGTTCATTGAGAAACTGCCTGCAGAGGGAATCAGGTTTTAGAGGGGCTGGAGGCAGGAGCAGGTTTGGGTTGGGGCTGCAGTTTGCTCAGTGACACGGGGAGGGGAATGCAGAGGATTTCAGGAATATTGGTGGGATCATTGGATGTGGCATCAGAATCTGTGTTAGGGCTGAGGCCCAGGGGCAGTGGAACTGCCCTTCTCCCAGTCCTGCAGGAATCACCTTTTCCTTTTTGTAACAGTGACTCGAATAGTTTCTGCAGAGCTGCTGTGGTTAATTGGAACCTGCACCCTTTAACCACAAGGGAGGTGTCCCAGGGGCAGCTCATCCCGAACTGAAACATCCCAGAATTCAGAATTCAGCCTGGCTGGACTGTAACTGAAGGCAGCTCCAGCCTTCCCAGATCTGGGAACTGCCCCTTCCCCTCGTGCCCCCAGGAGCCAGGGGAGGGCTTTGTGACCAGACTGGTTCAGACGCTCTGAGACTGCTCCACTCATCAGCTGAAGTGTGGAGAAGAGGGATGATCAGGCAATTCACTTCAAAAGCACAGCCTTGTGGGAACTGAGATGTGAACCCAAAGCCAGCAGCTTTCACTGGCTGTGCAGGGGGATGACAAAGGGAAGAGGAGCAGAGAGCACACAGAGGGCTCTGGGTGACTAAGTGAACACTGAGGGAAGTTCACCTCCAGGAAAAGTCCTGTTGAAGCCCCACAGCAGCTCAGGCTGGAAGGCTCAGGGCCCTGGACATAATCCTGAAATTCCTAATCAGTTTAAAAAACGAACCATGAAGTTTCCAAAAGCTTCTTTAGGAAATTATACAACTGCAATTTATTAATATAACTGATAATACCACACTTTTATAAAGAAGTTCTTCAGCATTATTCCATCATTCATTTGTATGACAGTAACATCAAGGATTTATCATAGAAAATCATCTCCTTGTGCCACCACACAAGTAGAAAAATATCATAGTCCCACACATTGACTCTGCCTCTTCCTCTGTTGGTGTTTTGGAGATGCTGTGCAATATGACAAAGCTTGGCAAGAGCTGTGACTGCAATCAAATGAGGAAAAAATTTCCTTGGAGCAACTTTGTGGAACTTCAGTTCCTTCCTTCAACCTGAACCTTCGTGCCTCAGTTTGGTATCAGAACTGGGAATCCCTTCAGTTAAAATATGGTCAGGATCTGCTTGTTTAATGATGTATAAACCCTCCCCCCAGCTGCCTATTAAACAATAAAATCTCCATGAAAGATGTATTTAAGTGCTTGAAATGGCAGAACTGAGGGTTATATATTTATTATCCTCTCTCTCGCTGTCTTTATTAGAATGACAAGTCTTTAATTTTGAGATCCAGTGACTAATGACAGGATCATCAGGACATTCTCCTCACCAGCCTCTCTGCAGCACAACTGCAGTGAAAAAATAACAACCCCAGACTCAGTCAAGCGTTTGTGCATCACATCTCAAACTGCCATTTAAAATGTACAAACACTCCCGAGCAGGGCAGAGTCTTTTCTTCTCCCATCCTTTCATTCCTTTGTGGGGACTCTCCCTGCCGGTGCCTTTGACAGCTGAACACGGATTCTGCCTTGGGATCAAAACTACAGCAGAGCTCCCTGGGTTCTTCTCTTCCCACACCCCCTTCCCTTTGCAAATCCCTCTCAAATCACATCTCCTGCCCCCTGTGAAAGCCAGGGCTGTCAAACAAGTGATTATTTCTGCTGTCACCCTCTTAAACCTTTGTTACCCAGCAACGTTGGCAGCCCGGGGGGGAAGGGCTGTAATTGGAAGGTATAGGAAATCTATAGCCTGCAAATGGAAATGCAGAGAGGAAGGAGGGAACTGGTGTGGAAGGGAAGCAGCACCTTGGGAATGCTGGGGACCTTTGGGAGGAAGCAGATTCGGGGATGGTGAACTGGGAGGCTGCAGAGCCCCAGGGGAATGTGTGTGTGGATCTCACAGCACTTCTTCCAGGCTCTGCAGGATACACCTAAAGGTCATTATTGTCCATCTTGGGAGACTCAGCCGAAAGATGCCTCGTGTAGCATCATAACCCCACTATAAACACACTGGTTTTCTGCCTTGAATATGTATTTCACATCCATCTTTTCTCTAATTTTGGAATGGAGGGTTTAGAAGTTGCACTTTTGATTGACTCCTGTCTGTATCCACTGGCCTGGCTGACACGGTGCAATTTCTTTTGAAAACTCCACATGAAATCTTCTTCATTAAAATCCCTCTTATGTTTGTCTAGTGTGAGCTGAGACAGGTAAAACAAATTAATGAAATTTCTCATTGTCAGAGTGATGGAATCTTCATGCCATTGCTTGAGAGCTGCTGCAGCCTCTTCTCTTTTTGTTTAGAATCTGATGCAGTGAAATGTCCCCTTTTTTCATGGCAGGAGCAAAGAAGGTCCTCTCTCTCCACAGGAGCAAGTTCAGTATTTTGTAGGATAATGAGTGGAATCTGAGTCTTTAATTCCAGACGTTTTTCTGAGACCCTGCATTCTGCATTTCAAGCTTGTGACACCTGCATTGTGTCTGTTCCACTCGCTGTGGTGAGAGGTTTGTGTCTAATTTAAGGCAACATCAAAGGATTACTGAAGTAACAATGAAAGACTATTGTCATCATAATGTTGCTTCAGTAAAACAGGAGCAGCAAATAATGTGAATAACAGAGAGTGGTGCAGAAACTTCATCCCAGGGTGATGCAGGGTGAGACACCACCTGGGAAACCTGGGAAAGGTGCTCAGAGGAGTCACTGGTGAAGTTCTCTCCACACCACCTTCCCCACACTCCCAAACACAGCAAAGGACCAGCACTTTCCTTATTTCCCCCCCGAACTCACTCAGTGTGATCTGCTCTCCCTTCAGAGTGTGGTGTCTGTCACACAGACTCCTTCAAATGTTTTATTCATGTGTCACTTGACTGTTCATTTGCTAAGGGTTTACAAATGCTTCATCAATTATTGACAGTCCCCATACCTGCTTGGGGGTTTGTTGTTGTGTGCTCTTTTTTTTCTCTTTTAAGGAGGTGTTGGGGGTGTGGAAGAAAATGGTACAAAATTAAGAAAGCAAATTAAAATAGGAATTCAATAATTTACATCCACTTACTGCATTATTCCAGCCAACTTGATTTTTAAAGGGAGCAGTTATACCAGAGATAATTGAATTAAGTGATTCCAGTGGTTTGCAATGAGCACAGAACACCTCAGTGCTCTGCTGGTACAGGCAGGATGTCAAGGTGATTAGCCTGTGTGATCTCAGGGAAGAGAATATACACACAATTCTCTTTGGAGATAAAATATAAGAATGTATTTAACTCTGTCTTACAACCCAAAGTACAACTCAGTGCAAAGGGCTCTGCCCAAGGAATGAGGATCCCACCATTTCAGTACTAAAGGGGCAAGGGGAGGTGTGTTCTGGCCTCTGGATAGGTGTGAATTTTAATGCCTGGGGAAGGAGAAGGTGTCTAATGTGATTTCTTTCTTTCACACTCGTGTTTCTCTGAGAAACACTTCAGCTGCATGAAGAGACACAATGGCCATATTAAGGCTGGAGTAAATGCTGGCTGATTTACCAAGGTCTGGTCCTGCAAATTCCCCAGAGAAACAGAAAAGAATAAGTGATTTTTTTTTTCTTTTGCTTTTTGTTTCCCAGAAGGCAACAAAATAAAAACCATTTGCCATTTTAATTTTCATTAGTGGTTTATTGATGCATTTATAAACTGTCTAATAACTGCTTTGCCAAAAGGAGAAGAGCAGCATTTCTTGCTTCTTCAAAGGAATAAACTCAGAAGGAAATTTTGCAAAACTGACTTTAACTTCCACAAACACCTCCAAAACTGCTCTGCTCTTGTGTCCCTCTGAAAACCACCCGGGAAATCTGCAGCTTTTGGTGCTGCACAGATCAATCCATCGCATTCCTTCCTATGAAGCCCTTTGGAGCTCAAGCAATTGCCTTGATGGGCTCTGACTGATCCCAGGAGGGGCACAATCAATTATCCAGTCTGGGGCAAACAAAGTGCAGGGGGAGCTGGGCGTGTGTGCTGCCATCACACAAAGCGTGGCTGCAAAATACAGCTTTATTGTTTTATTATTTCTAACAGTTTTAGAATGTTAGGGAACAGTGTATTGGACGTGGGGAAGGTGGAACAGGCTGCAACAGTCAAATTCACCGGGTGTGACTTTACCCTGAGCCATATCCACTGTCCAAGGTGCTGTCTGTGTGAGACCAAAGAAAAGGCTTGATTTCATAATCATTTTGCAAGAGATAAAAATGTCAGCAGCCACCTCTCTCAATTTTCATGTGCTTTTGCAGCTAAACAGTGCTGTGTTCATCATGTCAGGGCAGGAAATGAAATAGGCTGGTGGGGCTGTGATCTCACAGAAAGTACAGTAAATACTCTCGAGGAACAGCCAATATTTATCTGCCCTAGAACAGGCACTGAGTCAATTGAAGGCCACTTTCCCAGGCCAGGGGAAGTGTCCTGGTGGAGTTTGTGTCACCACTTGATCTCCGGGTGTTTTCCTTTGCCCCTGGAATGCTGAGATCTGAGTGAACGTGTGACCCTGTGGAATGACCCAGGGGAAGGAGGTGCAGCCCCTGTTGGGGGATCTCCACACCCCCAAGTTCCCATCCAAGCCTGGCTGACATGAATGACTTTCCCTGTTGCAGTTTCTGAGGTGGTGCCATCTCGAGGGTGAAATACAGCAGCTAATTAATAGAACTTAATTTACACGGTGTCATTGTGATACCTCCACTGATACAAAATCACGACAATATTAACAATAAGAACATTCCTCTCAGTCACCCAGGACGTTCCTCAAGCCCTGCCCCAGCTGATCCCATTTGTCAGCTTTCCTGGCTCAAAGCTAAGCTGGTGTTTTGTTATTCTCAGATGTGACTGAGCTTATTGCTTTTCTTAGCCTGCTTGTCTTCAACTTTTAAAATCTAAATTTTTCATTTTAACTTAAATTGTATTTTATGATATATTTATATACTTTTCAACTAACTTTTATACTTACAGGCAACCAATTACTGTTCCAGAGGAGCCCAGAGTTAATATTTTTGGGTTTGAAGTTTCACTTTATTTGAGACTATATAAATAAGGTTCTCATGAAGTATTTATACACCCTAACCCAGCTCTGGGAAGAAAACAAAAGCAATGAGTAAATAATGAAGAATCAGATTTGTGCTTTTCCATTTAAAAACTATGTGAATTTTTAAACTCTTAAAGGGAAAGAAAAGCTTTGCTGTCACATAAACCCAATCCATTCAGTGCTGGTGAGATCCTGCATTTCCTAACTCTGCTTTTCACAGAGGTGAGGTTTTGTTGAAGTGAGTGATGTTGGATTTTTAGCTGTGACAGGCCCTGGGTACACAAACATCCCCCAGCCCATTCAGGGGGTAAGTCCTGTATGCTACACATCTGGATGTATATTTATATATATATATATATGTATGTTTAGAGCTGAGTAACCACCTCTGTGACACAAAGTCCAGCGTGTTCCTTACAGACCTCTCACGGTTCCACTTGTCCTCTGCTCTTTCAGTGGTGTGTGTTCAGCCCCTGGCCCCTTTGGGAGGTGGCTTTGGGCAGACTTTGTGCAGCCCCACAAACTCTGTCTGTGATTCCCTGGCCCAGATGGAGCATTTCCACAGTGAGGACCAGCAGGAGAAGCTTTAACAGCCTCACTGTGCTCGTTTGGGCTGAGCTTTGTCTCCCTCCTGACTCAGTGGACCCACCCCACGAGTGGCTCTCCCAGCCCTGCCCTGGTGAGTTCTCTGTGCCCAGTGTTGCCATCAATTATTATTTTCCCTCTTTGGCCTGAATCTGCCAAATGCCCAACAGCTCCAGCTCTGTTTTGCAGCAGTGAGAGCTGAGCTCCCAACCTCTTTCTAGAATGGGACTTAAAATAAACCAAATTCATCAGTGTAAACAACTGCCACTCTAAGCCAGGTAATTATGTCTCCTCGAGATAATGTCATTTGCATATGCATTTATAACTCCACGAGTGTTCTTAGAAACTTTAATTAAAAATTAGGCTTTCATTTCCATGATTTTGTATCTTTCTGCTACTCCCACTGTTTTTTAATTTTATTTTAGGGGTCCTCTCTTCACAGAGGGGTTTCTGATGACCCTTCAACGTCTTCTCAAGACATTTGTCCTGCAGACATTGAGTGTGATTTGATTTCCCGCTCCCCCAGCTCTGTTTTCTGTTTCTGGGTGTAACACAAAGCCACGATTCAGCACATTTCCATCCCCTAAAAATCAAATTTCCCTGGCTGAGCTGGGGTCAATAGCTGGGAGCACCTTCACCCTCAGCCTGTGGAGTGACCAACACGTTCCCACAGGAGCCCCTGGAAATTCAGCAGCAGGGTTGGGTTCAGGGGCCATTCGTGCTTTGAATAGCAAAGGAGGCTTTTTTAGAGCTTTTCTACCTTGCTTTACACAAAGTGTTTTTCCAAAAAGGCTTTGAGTCCTTCAGAGTTTGTCACTGGGTTATGGAGGGGTGTAGAGTATCTCCCAAAATAATGATTCCCTGGTGGCTGAATCTCACTCACTGTGTTTGTATCCCCCAGTTACAATATTAATTCTAAATTTCACTTGTAAAGCTGCTTTCCCATCCTGCTGCTCTGTGTTGTATAACGTGGGACAGAATGTGTTTCTTAGGGAGTTAATTCCTGAATCAGATTTGTGTGTGCTCAGGTGGGAAGAGGCCACATTCCCTTTTCGACTCAGTGATGGGAATCTGGGATATTTTTTGAAATCCACAGGAACTAATGTAGGTTTTTGTGGTGCAAATCAGAAGAGGATTTGACCCTCACTGTAAAGATGGGCAGGCAAAAAGTTTGTCCAGAGAAAACACC
This sequence comes from Serilophus lunatus, assembly GCA_013399895.1. Classification (NCBI taxonomy): domain Eukaryota; kingdom Metazoa; phylum Chordata; class Aves; order Passeriformes; family Eurylaimidae; genus Serilophus; species Serilophus lunatus. The sequence continues at coordinate 426,272 of VXBA01002727.1, forward strand.
ATATAGCTGGAACTATTAAACAGATTTCTGTATACAAGAAAATGGCTTTGTATATGAAAAGCCAAAGTATCAACTATTTATGAATTCTAATGCAAAGTGATCTTTTTTAAGACTACTTTGTACTCCAATGCCTTTTTTTTAATGTGTGCTCTAAAAAAAAAAAATGGAATCAGAGCTCTGAGTGGACTTTCCTTTGACAGCACTTTGCCAAGTCTGGGATTTTATCTAAAGCAGAATAACACAGAAGTTTAAACAGACTTTCACAAGGTCACAAAAGAAATTACCTTTTCTACATCAAGACTTATGGGTCTTGCAGGACTATACTTCTTCCTTGAAGTCGTTTCATGTCAAATGGAAGAACCTCAGGAACATTTTTGGTGCCCACCTTTAAATTAGATGAGTTGTTGAACACAGAAGAAACAAGGGATATTAAGGAAACACAGTTGGTTTCATCTGCTATAAATGTTCCTGTGGGTTGGTGCAGGCACCAATGTGCTTTTTTATTGATATTATTCTTTCTTGTTTGCCTGCTTGCTTTGTTCTCCATTGCTGCAGCCTGTCTTCATTGGCAAAATCAATCTTTGCTGTCCTCCTGGTTTTTATTGAAACCATTGTTGCCTTTTGTTGTATGTCCAGAATTGATCCCTTGTGATAAGGGAAGGTTGGGTGGAGGGAGGGCCATAAATAGAGTAAATCACAGCCAAAGGAGCTGCTATTTACCAGCCTGGCAGTGCAGCAGGAAAGGGCAAACTCACAGGTGTCCCCTCCAGTGCTTTCATGGCCCACAGGGACCCTTCCAGCAGGGCTGGGAGGTGATTCCTGGGTCACCTGCACACTCTTCTGATGGATTGCAGGAACTTTCTCTTGTTCTGGTCTCAGCTGCGCCCTCACTGTCTGGGGTGTTCTGACAGCCCTTTCCTTCTCTCACGAATCGACTCAGCCTCATCCTGTTCAAGCCAGCCCCAGAAAGCCCCCTGTGCCCTGGGGAGGACTGGCCCTGCACAGAACAGTGCCCATGGACTGGGCATTCCCTGCCCCTTCCCAGCACTGGCAGCTGGGTTCCTGCACAGTGTGCACTCTGCAGGTAGTGCCACTGACTGAATCTTCACCTGCTGAGGGGAAGGAGTCCAGAATAACTGGGATCCTTGCTGCCTGGGAGGGATGTGATGAACTGCCTTGAGCTGATGCCTCAGAACGGTTCCAAGGGAGGGCAGAGCAAAGCTTTTGGGGTGAGACCTCAGAAACTCAGGCAGTAACATTTAGTAACAGCAGCACTGAAGGGAGGAAAGGGATAAATGTCCCTTGTCGGTCATTCCAGTGGGAAAAGCTGAAATAGCTCCACGAGGCCTTTCCAGAAGGGTTTGGCCACAGAATCTGTACCAAGGACTCCTAAACAACAAACAAAAATTATCTGAATCTTAGAAAGATGTTGTGCTTCTGGCTGGACACAAATACACACCCACACACACTGTTGGAACTGGCATTTGTCCAAATCTATCGAGTGCAAATCAGAATTTAACCCCTTGGTTTAACTGCCTTGAGTTGTTTCCCAGCAATTCCAAGGCATCCCACATCCATCTTCTGTGGAAGGAAGCACTGGTTGGTTTTTGGTTTTTTCTGCAGTGAATGAAATTGTAGAGGTGTAAAGAGACACAGTTCAACTGCTCTTCAGATATTTCATTTCTGCAAAACTAGTGCAGCTCAGAACTCCACACCAATTAAAAATAAGTGAATTACAAAGAAAAATCAGCTGTGAGAACATGGACTAATTGGACTGGAAGGGGAAAAATAATAAAGTGGATACATATTTTGAGAAATGCTCCCAATAAATAAAAAGGAGAGACACTTTGCAGCCTCTCCATTTTTGCTTTATATAGAGTGATGCTCAAGGCAGGGTGATTCATGTGATGAAAGAGAGGAGCTGAGCAGATAATAGTTTGCCAATTCCCTGAGCTGCTTGCAGGACACAGAAGGTTGTCCAATTAATCCCTCTTGTTTGGATTAATCATGCCAGCCTGTTCTGCAGAAGGAGCTGCAGCCAAACAAGAGCAGAAGAAATTCCTCATTGCAGGGATTTCACTCAGGAAAGAACTTTGGGCTGAATCAGTGAATTTGTGCAATAATATTCCCAAGGAAAATTCCTCTCCTCCCCATGTCCAATGTGTATCATGTATGGATTAGAATAAAGCATACACAATAGGTTTGTGAACCCTGAGACATTTGGTGTCACACTCAAATTATCAGCTGTTTCCCAAGGCTTTGTGCAGCCCCTGCCCCAGCTTGTCCTGCAGCCCTTTCATGTTTCCTGCTTCCTTTGTACTTCTCCCATAACTGTTTTTCCAACTCCTTTTATGTGCCTCTTTACCCAAGACATAGCAGAGAAGGAAACAAGGAATGGCCTGTCCCTGATAGATCCCAAGAGCTGTTGTATCTCACATATTAATGCACCTTCTGAATACATGAAAAGTATTCAGATGGCCCAAAAATAAGGGCAGAGTGAGACAAGACAAGACAAGACCAGAGGTTTTGTGCCTGGATTTTGTATGAAAGTGTGATTACTGTTATTTGTGTCATTCTGGGCACATTTGGTAGGAACTGACCACTCTCCTTTGGTGGAAAATTGCTCCTAAAGCAGGGAAGTGCCACATGGAAATGACTCTGCTCTTTAAGGGCTCTCTCAGACCCAAACCTGCTTTCCCTGCATTGATTGCTGCAGCAAACAGGTTGAAGTGCCCATGGAATTCTACACCCTCCTCTCAAAGACATTTTGAAGTTTGCAAGGAAGTACTTGCATAATCAGATAAAAATATGCTTTTTAGCCAAGTCTTTCCCACGTCCTTCCTATTTGTGTGCTTGCACACACACAAACAGATGCACACTTAGATTAATATAAGGACCTGGAGCAACACTGAGCTGCTGAATATTTGATGAGCCTTTGGCAGGTCAGTCCTTATGGATGTTCCTCCTTGTGGCACCTTCACAACCATTTACAGCTAATTGCAAAGGACCCCAGAAGGTCCACAGTCCTTGGAAGTAATAGTCAAAAAAAACCTTCCCATATAAACACAGAGGGGTGAGAGGGAGATTGCCTGGGGTGTCAGAGCACCAAGGAAACCATAATTACATCTCCTTACAAAAGAGAGTAATTCCTAATTGCATCTAATTACAAAGGAGGGTAAATGATCAGCAACTATTTCAATGTACCTTAAATCCATTAAAAGAAATAAGACTGGAAGTTCAATCCCCAGAGGTAAAGTTTTGTATGGGCCCAGATCAGTTATCCCTAATTTTAGGGACACGTGGTTTATAAACAGGGAGATAAAGTTGAGGTTACTGAGCCCTGTCACAAAATGAAGGTGCTACACAAACCTGAGCTCAAGGGCATTTCCTTGTGAGATACCAAAGAGGAGACTCTAAAAGTGCTTTAATTTATTCCGAGTGCCTTTGCCCACATCCTTATCCCTCATTCCCCCCTTTCCTTCCTCATGGACACGCAGAGATCTGTACCCCTGCGTTTGTACCAGTCCTGCTGCCTGAAGGCTGGAGGGGACAGTCAGGAGAAGAATAAAGTCCTGGCAGGGCAGGGGCTGAGCTTTCCCCTCGGAATCCTTGACTCCTTCTTGGCAGAGCTGCCGCTGATCCGGGCGAGGTGTGAATCTCCCGTTTAATGAAATCCTGTAACCCGAGGGCTCGCTCAGCATCTGCTCTGCAGTGGAGATGCATTGAAGGTTATTCCTGTGCTGGGTTTGGCGAGAAGGACCCCTTACCATCCTCCCCTGGGCAGCAAAACCCTGAAAATGGCCCCGGAAAGCCAAACCAAGCCCTTGAAACATTCCCCAGCCGTGGAATGTCGTTGTCCAGGCCTGTGAGTGGCCCCATTGCAGCTGTCCTGGAGAAATAAATCAGGGCTGACAAACTGGAGTTTAGCAAGAACGAGCACCCTGGGCTGGAGCTGCATGATTGGCAGCCCTGATAAATTCCTGTAATTACTATTGACTCTGGGCAGACTTTAAATGCTGGAATGTATTCCCCTGCTGGAGCAGGAAGTTTGGATTAGATCAGAAGATGTATTGCACACAGCTTTCCCAGGCTGGTGGAGCCTCGTGGTGCCCCAGGACAGGGCCCAGTTACCTGCTGAAGGCACAGTGACAGAGCTGGGAGCTCCTGACAGCCTTTGGCCTCTCTCTTGGCCCATGCTGGGGTTAAGGGTGGGAAGGACTGATGGAATGTTGCATTTTAAGCCCTACATTCTTCTCACTGCCCATCTCTGAACACCTGGACCAAGATGAAATTAAATTTACAATCTTGGCATAATTAAAGCACAGAGCCCGCCTAAATGCTGCATTAGGGCTTATTGAGCTGGAAATTATTATTTGGCCACAGCTGAGCCTTTACAGTACCTCTACAACAAGGTCTTTGCTGTTGTAAGAGGAGTATTTGAATTGTCCTGTCGCTCTTTTGTATAAGAATGATTCAAACCAGAAGTCTCTACTTTCTGTAACATTATTTGGACTCCTGTAAATGTAAATCTGGGTTGCTATGCTCTGTCCTGAGCCCATGGATGGCTCTTTCCCTTTGAACACACATTTAAGTTCCATGTAAAGCCACAGCCACAGAATCTGTAAGTTTTGTTCTGTTGTAACTGGGGGAGTAGTGGGGGGAGATTAATGGTCATTGAGTTCTGGAGCACAGTAATTATCTACTGCTCTTCTTTCTTCCATAAATACACATCTGGGTTTGAACTGCACATCTGGAGTAACAAGGTACCTGTTGCTGCACAGTGACTGAATTATGTATCTCCAAACTCATTCTGTCAGTTTACTATGGAAGAAATGTATATTGTGAGTCCCTGTTGTAGATATAAATGAGATTTTTCTGCATTTGTTTGCACTACAGATGGTTTAAGCAACACTGGGACAGAGCCTTGGCTGCCAGCTGCCTTTGTAGGAGACACAAATGTTGGTAGTACCAGGGATTTGTAGTTAACAAATGTATCTAGAACTTGCCTTGCCTGCAGAAGAAAGAAATGTCTGGTTTAGAACGTGGCCATGAGAAAAGAGAGGAGTCTCCATGTAAACAGGAATTTGTCACTTTGCAGTGTACCCCTGGATTATTTTGAGAAGCACCAACTTACTTTAAATAAGAAGCACTTCAGCTGGTGCTTTCCAGGAGTTTGCTCTTTTTCCCTGTGATCATCTGTCCGTGCCCAGAGGTTCCAGAAGGTGGCTGGGAACTGGCATTGTGCACATTCTCCAAGGCTGAGGATAGTTCTGTGCCCAGCCTTGGCACCATTCCATTGGAGCTGCTGAGACAGGCGGGCAGAGCTCCCTGGCAGCAGAGCCAGGGAATGCAGCATCTCATTATCTCCCCATTCCCAGGTGCAGCAGCCCCGGAGGGTCTGTCAGTGCTGCTCATTCCTCCTGTACAAACTGAAATTCCAGAGGGGCCCCGTGTCCTGTTGGGGACAGTCCCAAGCCATGAGCCCCAATTCCCAGAGAATTCTCAGGTTATCCCTCCCATCACTTTACTTTCCCCAGAAATTGGAATAATTGCTGTGGCCTCTCACTGTTCACTAATCAGGAAGGTCTGGGTTGCAGAGCTGCTGTTGATTTTTGAGGGTTTTATATTGAGGTGCATTTAAAGGTTGGGTTACAGCCTTTGTGGTTTGTGTGAATCTGACTTTGACGTGTCCAGCTTTCCCAATGCAATTTCAGGTAGAGTGTAACTCCAGCTCCATGTCCATATGCACCTCCCAGATTAAATCCTCCCTGAATCCAAAACAAAGAGCCAATAAATTCAAGAGACACGAATATTTCACATCCCTCCAATTATAATCAGCTCTGGAGAGAGGCTTGTAGGTAACAAATTACCTGCACAATCTTTAACCCCAATTACCAACTACTTGTGCTCATCTATAATTGTCTTTCCTGAAAACTCTTTCTTGCTGAGAAAGTACATGATGAATTAAAGTTGTGGCTGTGTGTGGACAGCTGCACGTTGATGTATTGTTTGAAGGTTCCAGTTTCCTCAAGCACAGGCATTAACAGTCTCTGCAGACACCACATCATCCCCCTGAGCCCCTCCCTCCCCGTGAGTACAAACCAGGGAGAACAAACCAAACTGATGTGGAACTTCCCAATGCCAATTCATGTTAAAAGACGCTGGAGAGGGAATTGTGGCAAGGAGCAGTTGTTATTTATTGCATTGGCTGATCTACACTAAATTGCACTTGAGTATCATCCCTTATTTTGAGTTGGGTGGTGCAGTTTTACCCAAGCTCAGGTATTTCAGAGTCTTGGGTTATAAACCCTCGATATTTCGTTTCACATGGCAAGTTCTCCCTTGCTTTTGAGCCTGTACTCTTTGATTGTCCTCAGCCAGTATCTGCACACACTTCTGGGAAGGGGCAAGGGTTAGGAATACATTCCCCATTGCAAAAGCCCTGGGCTGGATGTTCTGTCTGGGAACTGGGGACTCCCAGTACCTCTGTGGGATATTTCCAGGAAAACCAGACAGCAGCTGGCTGGGGATGGCTGCAGCTCAGCCTTGAACTGGGAAGGGGTAGTGGGACAATGTGGGCCACAGAGGACACAGAGAAAAGGGGACAGTTTCAGGCTGGTGGGACTCCTCAGCTTTGTCCCCCCAGGTAATTCTGTGTGGAAGGTGACCAGGGGAGATGTTCAGCCTGAGCAGAGATTTCATGGGTGTAATTCCATCCCGTGGAAGGATGATGGCTGCACTAAAGACATCCAGATGATCTATGGAACTATGGCTTCAAACACAATAACCCAGCAAACAGAGTGGAAGTGTATGGATTTGAGCACAGATACAAAAGTGCTGCTGTGATTGATGGCACTGAGCTGAACTGCTAGAGCCTGGCACTGAGTGAGCTCAGCCTGCTCAAGGGCTAGCATTTAATATTGCTAATTTTCCTCTTCTGATCTGGTTGCAGAAATCCTGCAGTGTGGAAAACCCACTCAGGTCTGTTTTCTGACCTCTGGATTGATGGGTTAAGTATGGAATCAAAACAGGCTGTCTATGCCTTGAGGTGTGTTTGATATTCCTGGTCTCTCCTGCTTTATGGGCAGGGCAGTGGCTTGGGTAGGAGAGCATCTCTGAATCTCCACTGCCTCTGTAACTCTCCCTCCTCTTCCTGGAAGCTGTTTTTCTCGGCTTTACAACGTTCTTTATGATCCATTGAAAAGCCTCCTGGTCCTGGGATTGGCAGTGCTGTCCCTCAGACCCTTTGGATGCAGCATTTCAGGGAACTGGGGGAAGAGATGGGCAAGGAGGAGGGGAAAGGAGGGGCACATCTTAACCCTGCATTTGACATTGCGCATTTGCCTAAAAAAAAAATCAAATCAAGGAATGACCCTGAAGATGATAAATATTCCTAATGCTGATACCTTGAGATTGGGGTGCTCAGGGCAGTGTGGGAACATGGAGAACTCAGCCATGGTGTAAGTGCAGGGAAGTAGGAGAAACAAAGCTGCTGGATCATTTAACCCAAATGACATCAGTGTGCTTTGGCGAGCAGGGAAACAGCAAAACCCTTCCTGTAGTTCTGAGCACAATGATTCTGTGCTTGGCCACGCAGCAGCTGAGAGCTTTGGTTTGAACTTTAGGAGAGAAAAATAGCAAAACATTGTGCCAAATTCATTACAACTTAAATAAATGTCAGGAATGATAATCAGAAGAAACTGCACCATTAACTGAGCAAATGCAAATGGTGCTGCCTCAGGTATTTATTCTCCAAGAGCAAACAGATGTAACTGTGTGGGGTGGAGGTGAGTTGTGCTGACTTGGATCTGCAGCAGAGCTGGTCCAAAAAATACATATTGGAATATCTCAAAGCAATTCATCCTCAGTCTTTAACATCAAATTTGACTGTACTTTGTGCAGACCTTTGTTATGAGAGGGCACAAGTGGGCTTTTACACACACAGAATTACACACAGAATTAATAAGGTTGGAAAAGACCATGGAGATCATCAAGTCCAACCTTTACCCAGGTTAACAACCTACCCAACATCAGTCTAACATCTATACCATCACTGGCTTTTCTGGATCTGGGTGCTTGGTGTAAGAACATTGAAGAAATAAGTATTAAGTGCTCCTGGATGCTACAGAAGTGTGAGATGCTCAGTCCAGCTGAGCCCCTCTTTCATTCTCAGGTGTAACCAAATCATTTCTGCCCTGGGAGAAGAGCCCCTTCACAAGGAGCAGACCCCTCCTGGCCAGGAAGGGTCTGAAACAACAAAACCTGAAGAAACTTTTGATCTTTTCTTAAAATTTCTTCTGATTCACTTGTTCCCTGGTGGCTGGAGGACACAGAGGTGTCCCGAGCTTGAGCCTCTGCAGCCACAGCTGCCAGTGCTGGGCCTTCCAGCAGCTCATTGAAGGGTTTGGATCTTGGGGGGGGAAGGATTTCTGAAATGTTTGACCTCTTTGGTTTTGACCTTGCAAAGAAGGTTTTATTTCTTTAATAGTGATTGTTTCAAAGAATCAGATTTTAGACTTTGAAAATGAAACTGCCTGTATTCCAGTATCTGCAAGCATGAAAAATGTAAAATGGTTTTTGCCCAAAGGACTTCCAGCATATTCCCACCTCTTATTCTCTCTTTGTGGCTCAAAATGTGTGTCTTTCAGCACAGAGAATGTGCTGGGCTTTTATACAAGGAGAAAAATAATGTAGAACATCAGTTGAATATTTTGAGTGCTGTGAGAATATAAAAATGTGGTACCTAAGGGGTGCAGATTGCCAGGCTTCTGCCAGAAGAAAAGAACACTGGGTAACTCCAAGCTTGTACAGAAGCTCAGGAAATCTCCTTAAAACTCGAGGCATCTGTTGCAACATTAGTGGTGCTTTATCAGTTAATATAAAAGGTGTTTGCAGCTCAGAGAAACCCAAACATTGAGATTATTGCACATTTTATTGGCTTTTCCTGAGCTCTGAGACTTGAAATTCATCTGCCTCTAACCTTTCTCACCCAAGCCAGTTCCATACATAAGTAAGGAGCGAGCTGGAATTACAGGGGGCTGCTAAGGAATGAATTGACTTGCTTTCTTCTTTCCAATCCAGTATTATAATATATGAGGCACAATTGTCAAATGAAGAAATTGCAGGATGATTCCTGGGGAATGAATGGGCAGCCTGTTAGTCTTTCTGCTCCCTTATATCCCTGATTTTTAATACACTTTGAAAGGGAAGATACTTGCTCACCATCTCCAAGAAAACAGAGCTGAGGAGGGGTGAGGGGAAGCTTCACTCAGAAAATTCCAATCACCAGAGCAGGCTGGAGATGGCTGTGGTTTAGTAAACAGCTTGTAAATGGAAACACGGAGGAATTGCTGCTCCCCC
>VXBA01002727.1:435667-468467 GCA_013399895.1 Serilophus lunatus
ACATTTTATCTTTCTCTTCTCAAAGATACTTGTCAGGCAACACTGGGTCTGTCAGAGCCACAGCCCAGCATCCAGGAGCAAAATAAGCCCAGATTGATTTGTACACTCAGGGGTGAATTTCCAGCCTGCTCTGCTGAGCTGCAGCACTGGAGCATGGCCAGTTAATTTGCAACATAAAAAAGGATCAGTGCCATGGCAGCTCCAGGGATGTTCCTGGTTCCTCATGGAGGAATCGCATCAGCTGGGCCCTGATCCTGGGGTTCTGCACAGCTCCCTGCTCTGCTCCCTCCCAGTGCCAGGGGGGGAAGGGGTGGAGCACAACTGCAACAAGGTCGGTGTCAAAAGCATCTTCCAATTTACATCCAAATAAATTAAGGCCACGGATAAACAGGCTGGAAAAATGTTCCCTTGGTACCAGTGGACTCCAGCAAAAGGCACTTCAGACTGGGCACAGCAATGCCAGCCATGGGCAGCTGTGATCACAGGGGGGCCAAGAGATCCCTGTCAGCAGAAGGTCCAACCCCAGGATTATCTGAACAATCTGTTTTCCAGGAATAACTTCCCTCCCAGGCTGAGGTGCAAGTTGTTGGTTGGACATTCCTTATAGCCCTTTAGGTAACGTGATAAAGATTTAATCAAACTTCCCTTTCTCAAACGTTTTACTTATGATAAATGCAGTTCATTTACTGCATAGCACTCATCTAACTTGGTTGTCAGAAACAGTTTCCTGCTCAGATTTTTTGGTTCCCATCTCCTGCACACCCTGGAAATGCAGAACAGGCATTTCCAAAGAGGCTTCTTTTTGGTTTTGTTTATTTTTTCCTACTGCCTTGACACCAGTGCTCAGGCTGAGATCAGAATTTACTGAATGAAGTATCTATTCTATGCTCTCGTGGTGATTTCCCTTTCCCACTTTTCTGTAGACTTTTTCTGCTCTTGCACCTTGAAAAACTCCAGAATACCAACAGCCCTTTTATTGCAATGGTTGGAATTTCACAGGGGCTTCCTTTGCTGGCATTTCTCACCTTGTAACCCTGTAATAACATCTCCTATTTCTTTGTTTGCAGCACGAGGCAGTGCAGGGGCTGCTCAAGGTGTAACTCAGGCAACACAAGTACCTCCTCTTCCATTTTCTTGTGCTACTTTCCCTGTTTTGAGGCAATCCTTGTTTTGACCTATTTTGTTGCTTTGATATGGTTGCACAGATCCTCAGTTATGTTGAACTTTGATGTCCCTGCCTCGTCCCCCTGTTGCTGTGACATGTTACAGTGTCAGACATGAAAGGCTCTGTCACTTTAGTGCTGGTGATTGTGTAACTTGGAGCTGTAAGTCTTTAAATGCCTGATGTCTGCTGTTCAAACTCAGTAGGAAGTGGTGGCTGTGGGTCTCATAATGTCACTTTTTGTCATGCTCTCAGGGGTTTGTGCTCCTGCAGTTTGACACTTGGTGTCACCACACAGATGATCACGTCCAGGGTCAGTCATTTTCTGTGTTCTGACATTTGGAAGGCTGGTTTAATTGTTTTTCTGCACTAAATGTGATCATTCTGGATTCCATCTGGGGAATCCCAGATGGTTTCTATGAGGCTCCTCGTGGAATTCTGCACCACCATCAATAACCTGTGATCACAGAAGCAGTTCTGATGTTGTTTCCTCGTTGGGATTTTGCTGTGCATTCCTTTACCTTCCCAGTGACAAGTGGGGGTGTGGGCATAGCCAGTGTCTGGGGCTTTACATCTCCTGATATTTGATCTCATCAGGGCAGTTGTGTGACAGTGAAAAGCATCATCACACTGTGTGCAAAACCCTGCTTAGAGGAATGGGCTGAAAACAGATCTAGGCTATAAGTTCTACTTTTCCCTGGTTTGAACGCCTTTCCCAGAACTCTGCCCTCCCAGTGGAGCCCACTCACTGCAGGAGCTGCAAGGCTTTCCTTGAGACACTAATTCCCTGTTCCACCCTGAGCTCTGCATCTCTTGCCCTGGGTTATCCTGACATCCAACCACTCAAAGAAGCCCAAGTTCTCCCTTGCTGCTCCCAGGGAGCTCAGATCTGAGCTGGAACACTGCAGACATGGATTGGAGAATGCAAGGAAATCGTTGCTGTCCACGGCCATCACTCCCAGCTGGGCTGTTTGCCTGCTGACACAGGGGCTGATTGTCTGACTCGCTGAATTACACTCAACTAACACTGTCCCACTTCTCCAGGGACACACTGGGGCACCTCCCAGCTCTGCAGGGCTTTGGCTTGGGCTCACTGAGATTTGAGCTGGCACCTCACACAGCCAGGCTGGTGCTGCACGTTCCAAATTAGAACTGAACCCTTCTCCCGTGCAAGAGTCCTAAAAAAGTGAACTGAGAGCACGTGTTCTATAAGGAGATAGGGAGAGAGCTATTTGTTAGGAATAACACTTTCTACCTCCATTTGTATTGTGTTTTACATGATTCTGCAGAAGTCCCAGGTTTGTTGAAGTCAAAACCTCACTGTGAACTTCCATTAAAACATGATTGCAATTGGAATCAAGGCAGGAGAAATGAGGGAAGAACTGTAATGCCTGGAAAAACCATGAGAGAATAGTGGGAATACTATTGATTTTCCTCTTTTCTCTGGGAATCTCCCTAGAATGAGCAGCAGAACAATCTGCACTAAACTGCTGGTGCCCAAAATCCCCAAAATGGGACAAATAAAGCCCTTTCCCTCAGCAGCTGATGTTATTTGGTGTGACCCCAAAGTAGGTGACAAGGCCTCGTGCATTTTGTCCTGTCAGTTCAGGTCTGAAGAAAAGAACAAGCAGAGCCTTAAGCATTTGCAAAATAAACATCTCTGAGACCTGGGAACCAGAAAAATGTCACAAAATTCTGAAGAGGTGCCAGACATGGAAATGTGCTGTTCAGTTTGTCACCACAGCACCAGCAGGGATGAGGGTGCACTCAGACACAGCCTTTCAGAGCTCACTGTCCTGAAATAATATCCCAAACAGGAAAGTGCCTGTGCTCCAGGGAAATATTCCCCTCCTGGAGCTCCCTGCAGTCTCTGCCTCTCAATGGAGGAAACACAGGGAAAGGGCAACAGCAAATGGATGATTTCTAATAACTTTGTGAGGCTGCTCTTAAAGCTGGAATAGGGCAAATTCGAGGGCAGGGGCTCAGTGAGTCAGGGAATAGGATCAATTAATAAAAGATCTTATGGAAATTGCTCTGTTGCAATTGAGGCTGCAAAAGCTCTAAATGTCTGTTATTAAATATGGGTGGGAAGAACTGGGGAATAGATCTCAGTTTGTCCTCTAGAATATCATTAGGTGGGAGTGCAGGTCAGATCCCTTTGGATCCCTAAATAAATCCAGCAGGAGCCTTGCTGAGTGCTTAGGTCCAAATTTATCTGATGCAGCCTTGGGTTTCTTGAAGGATTAATTCACTTAATCATAACTGTTTTCTGCAAGCATTTTAATCAGATGCTAATCCTCATCTCTTCATTCACATTAGTTAATTAAACCAAGTTCATTATTTTTAAGTGTTCCCTCAAACCCAATGATCCTCATGGAAATGGGTAAGAAGGGCTGTGATGTCGTAAACAGGATCTTTTTCCTTTGGGAACTGTTCCACCACTTTTTATTTAACATTACTACGACAGGATGTTTATGAAATACCCTCTTTCCTTCCCAAAGCAATGGGCCAGTTTGGGAAGTGCATCTTTAGGGAATCAGTTTTTGGATGAACTGTGGAACAAAAGAGTTGGAACCAGTGCCCAGGGCAGTGGAGGAGTCCCCATCCCTGGGAGGGTTCAAAAAACACGTGGATGTGGCACTTGGGGACATGGTTTAGTGCTGAACGTGGTGCTGGTTGGTGGTTGGACTTGACAAGTTTAAAGGGCTTTTCAAACCTTAACAATTCTATGACTTACAAATATGGGATTGTTGCGAAGCTTTTAAGGAGATGAAGGAGTTGGTGAAAAGGAGGAGGCAGAAGCCACTCCTAAAGCCATTGGGTGTGTGTGACAAGGCACTGGATGGAAAGAGCCTGATGGTTTAAGCCCAGCACAATCAAAGGTCATCACAAGCCAAGGAACTGCCTCGGCCTCATCCTTCAGAAAGGAACTGCTGAAAAATGGCAACACTCCAGCAGGAAAATGACTCAGTGGAAAGATGAATAGTCTCTTGAAAATGTTCTGTCAATACTTTTCCAGGCAACAGAACAGGAGGATTGCTGCAGCCATGTAAATCCAGAATATTTCGCCACCTTGAGTTAAATTTAGTCTTTATGAGCAAAAAATGGGTTGGGGAGCTGGAATTGCTCTGTGAAGGGAACAAGACAAAACACTTCATATTCATGGGCTGCCAAACCATGTGGAGGTTTGGGGATCTAACAGGGATAGTCTGATCCCTGTCTAATAGGGATAGAAGTGCTGTAGGAATGAATTTGCTGAATGAAGCCATTCAGCCCAAAATCCTGGTAAGAAGTGGGAGTGATCTCAGAGCTGAGTCTGCAAACACAGCCCTGGGAAGCTGCTGGGGACAGAGAAGCAAAGGGACACACCCCAGGCTGGGATTCCAGGGAGCTGCAGAGACCTGGCAGATGTTTCAGGGAAATTCGTGGTTTCAGGGCTGGACTGAAATGCAACATTCACTGTTTTCCAAAGGCTTGGGAAAGGCTGGTTAGCTGATTTCACTCCTCATCACTTTAGCTCTGTGTTGTTATTTTTATTCATAAAAACAGATAATAAAATTAATGGCTTTGAGTAGTAGTAGATCACACCCCCCCACAGCTTTTAGGTAGATTTTTCACATAAATGAAGTTCCTTGCTGAAAATAGCAATAAACAAATTACACAACCAGCGTGCACTGAATCCCCACAGACATATCTGGGAAACCTTGTTAGATATAATTGTGGGCTTGTTCCACTTTTTCTTCCCTCAGGTTTTGTTGCTGTAGATAATTCCAATAGAATCATCTTTGCTTGTATGACTAATCTGCCTTCTGCCTTCTACACTCCCCAAACCCTGTTTGTATCATTTGTCCTGATCACAGTGAGGATCTATTGGAAAACCTTGGACCTGTGGATACACATGCACTGCACAGTGCTGATAAAAGCAAATTGTCTTCTCATCTTTGCACATCCAGGAGCCTCGGGTGACATTGGAATGTGATCCAAGGTGTCTTGGATCAGATGCTGTAACTTCACAAGGTATTAAAGGCCCCTGAACTCTGATTCTGCACTCGGTGGCTGAAATCAGGAAATAGCAAGAAGCATCTCTGAACAGTCTGAGTCACTGTGAGCACCTGGATAAAGCTCTGGCATCATTTGGGTGCTGTTAAATTTCTTCCCTTTTCACTGAGTGGTTCTGGGCAAACAAACTCTGCACCAGCACCAGGACAAAAATCCCAGTCTGGATCCTCTCAGTGATTTAGATACGATTCCATCCCACTATTTCTCAATTATTTGTTCTACTCTTTTTAAACAGAACTTTGTGGTGTCAGCAGGAGTTCAGCTTTAATTAAATATGCCAACAATTCCATACCCCAAGTCACTCTCCTGCCAGCATTAAAACCACTTTCTGGCTGCAGCTGCACTTACAGCCAGGTTTTAACTATAAATGAAACATTTCTGCACTATTGGAGAGTAGGAGATGTATAAGTCAAACAAAGTAATGGCTTAAGCAGAACAAAAACCAACAACTGTTTCCAGCATTAATGTGCAATGTAGGCGACTCCCAAAGCATATCAAGGGAAGCTCATCAGGGAAATCCTGCCAAGCCTGGACTCCCTGAATATCAGAGATTATTTTGTGTGAGCCATCTGAAAGGTATTGTAACATAATTAGTTGATCAGAGTAGTAGGAAGCTGCTTGCCAGTTCTTCATGGATTTATTTGTAATTTGCCTCAGGAGTGTGGAAGCTGCTTCAAAACCTGTTTAGAGTGAATTCTACAGAGGGAAGACTATAAATACCCATGTGAGGTTGGTAGCGTTGGCTGAGCTGTTACTGCCACCCCTGCCTGGCTAAAATGGGAATAAAATGGGATTCTGCTTTGTTGGGGCATTTGAAGAGCACTGACCATATCTGTGAGTGTGGAAGTGTTGGGTCTGAGTGGACCCTGGTTTGTCACTGTCTCCTACTTCAGCATTTAACAGGATTCTCTAGTTACATCCCTCATAAGGTGCACCAAGAGAAGTTACTTATTAAAATTCTCTGTCCTTCCTTTCCAAATGCATGACTTATTAAAAGTGTAATTGTTCAAGGGGAAATGAAGCACTGGGAATTCTATTTATTTATACAGGGAGAACTAAAGCCTTCTGAAGTCAGTGGAAATTTTTCTATTCATCTCGATGACTTTTGCATCAGACCTGTAAGAGACAAGTAGAGACAATTTCAAACCCTCCTAATTGTTTTCCTGTGCAAGACAATATTTAAGGGTTGGGGGTACCCACCTGCTTTTCTCTTCAGCAGGAAATGCACTTACAACAGCCTGGGCAAAATGAGATCAGACAAACCTGCAGTTAATAAAAAAAGGCTGGAGTCAGGGCTTTAAAAATGGAAAAGGAATTATGGAATACAGATAATAATGTGAGTTAATGCATTTGCATTCATAACTCTTCAGGTTTTAATATCTTTTGTTAAGCACTGTCCCAAAGGGACACCGTGCAGGGGGGAGGTTATTGGAGCTGCTTCTGACTCTGATACTCTTTCTGATTTAAATTCTAATTTTGCAAAAGTTCATCCTTAATATTTTCTGAGGAAGCTGAAAGGGTTGTCTGGTCTCCCTGTCTTCCATTCATTTTCCTACCTGAGACAGCTGGATCTCTGCCTCAGAAACACATGAGCTTGTGAGAAATAGTGAAACTCCTGGAATTGATTGGCCTCAGCTCCCTTTGCTCAGTTCCTTTCCCTCCTCTCACTCATGGACAATCTTGGAAGTCTTGGCCACTGTGTTCATTTCTGAGGGATAAGATTTTATCCTGGTTCTGTCCCGTGTATCCCTCACTATTTTTTATCCCTTTTCCATATGGAGTGATATTTTGACTGCCAAGCTGAGCTGTGCAATAATAGATGTAAAATCTCCTTGGTGACATTTTGCAAAGGGGGGGGAAATAAAGCTGTCAGGGAAGTGATCCCCAGAAATACAAGCTCCATCCTGGCTGACTTCCTCCACGTTATGTCCCAGTGCAAATCTGGGTTTTGAGAGTGAGAAAACTTATCTCTATTTTATTCACAAGCCCAGAATTGAATGTGCTCTTCCCTCCCAGGGTGCAGAGAAACACAAACACTGCAGTGGTTGGGGTGGCCTCACCCCAGCCAGAAGAACTCTCAGATCTGGTGGTGGACAAGGATTTTTAGATAAATTTTACCTCTGGGAAATCTCCAGGTATTCATTATGTTTCTGGAATAATTGTCCTCCTTTTTTGCTCATTTCTAGAAGGAAAGATACCACCTCTCTTTCATTAATGAGCCTTCTTTTATCTAAATTATTTAAATACAAGGCAAGGTCCCTGCTCGTTCTCCTTCAATATAGGCAGCCCTATACTGAGATACTAAGGACACTTCTAAATGAGATTTAATAATATAGTAGGACATTTAGCATATATTAATTAAATATCAGCAGATGGTAAGGAGAGCCCTCGCTGAGAGCCAATAAGTACAGAGAAATATAACTGCCATGTAATTAAGCAAACCTGCTGAAACAATGAAGGTGCAATTACTTTTTTATTAACACATTACACTCACATGCAAAGCTGAAGATTTTAATTACTACCCAACTCCAGTAACGTTCAGCCCTGGAGATGGGTCAGGTAACAAAGTTGGGAATGTGAAGATGAACAGTGTAAAGGGCTTTGCATCCTTTGAAGCAGGGGATTGGCGTTGTGTGAATAACTCTGCTCTTACAGTCCAAGATCAACCTGGGCTGTAAATTGGGCTTTAAGTTGGGTGAAAGGCTCAGGGGATCCGGGGTTTGACCCTCCTCCTCTCCTGAGTCAGCCTGAAAATTGATTTAAATTTACAAACTCTGAATCATTTCAGTGCCATCGCCACAGAAATCAGTGTCTGGTGGTGACAACCACACACAGGCCAAAAAACCAGGGAGCTTTTCCCTTTCCTCCAAGCAAAGGTGCCCTCAAACTTCACTCTGTGTCCTCAGAGCCCTTTCCTGGGAGTTCCACATTAGAGCTGAACATAAACACAGGGGTATGTGAATCTTCTCAGGGTTAGAATTCAACTCTTTTAAAGAGTGCCATAAAATCCTCAGGGATCTGGAAGGATTTGGGGTTTCCAGCCCCTTTTAAGGCCAATATTGCCCAGGTACCTGAGTGCCTGCACTCCAGAAAGGACCTTGGCAGGTGCTGGAATCCAGGTTTGTGTGTCTGCTTCTCTTGGGAAAACTAATGTTCACACCAGCCAGCTGAGCTGGATCCCCTGAGACATGAGGGGCTGTATAAAAATAAATTAAACCCTTAATCCTGCAGACACTTCTCCAAGAAAAATCCTCATTTGTGCATTATTCCAGGGAAAAACAACATTGAGTTGCAGAAGCAGCTCTGTTAACTTATCTTGGTAGAGTTCCTCTTATATTCAACCTGACATAAAATGCCAAGAAGTGGCCAAGAATGACATTTAAATGCATGGAATCGACAGACCTACCTCTAGGTGTGGGTTTGTTGGGGGTTTTTTCTAAATAATAATGTAAAGCTATATTTGCCATCCAATTCTGCTGCCTTAAAGTACCTTGTTTGACATTTTACAGTGATGAGTGAACCTTTAACAAGGTCATTAGCCTTGAGGGATTTTTCCCCTGGGACTGTGGAAAGCAGTTTATTCTAAATAGCCAGGAAAAGGGGAGGAAATATAAATAAAAATAACACTGTGTAACTGTGAAAGATTTCATTTGTAAAGAACATAAAGTGGAAGTCTCCAAAAAATAATCCAGCCCTTCAAGAACACAGCAGTCATCGAAATGAATAAATCTGGCCACAGCAGAATAACTTTATAAAAATAACAATGAAGCCCCTTCAGGTGTTTGTGATGGAGAGTCACTGAATTCAGGGAATTGGTTGGTTCTGAACCACTCAGTGCAACTAAAAGCATCCACAGAAAAATTGCCAGTGAGTTTAAGAGGTAACAGGAGAGTAGAGAACAGCTTGGTATTAACAGGAATAGAAATGGTCAGATTTGTGCATAAAATTGAGGCTATACCTGCTGAAATCCCAGTATTTGGAAGGCAATAGGGTCATGTAAAACTGGCTCTTTTCATAATCCCCTCCTCTTTTACTTCCTTTCCTCCAGTGAGTTTCAGAATTATATCTAGAGGACCAGCCCTAAAATTGTCTCCTTCAGGTCTCAGGGACAAGTTGAACTCTTTGGTGTTAGACCATTGCAACTCCTTTCCTTGAGCTCCTCCTGACTCTACGAAGCCCTGGTGGAAACACTTCCCAAGGGAAAGGAGCAGTTTGGCTGTGGCTGCTCTGCTGTGTTTGTACCCCCGGTGGGAGTTGAATCCCTGTGGGTTCTGCCCTGGGAGGATCAAAGGCCTTTTATCCAGGTTATGTGACAAAGCCCAGCCAGGGTGTGACCAGGGGCTGAACTGCCACAGCTCCAGCCAACTGAGAGTGTTTGGAATAACTGGATAATGAAAACTGCTTGGGATCTTAGAAGTCATCACCACATTCACCCAGGGAGGTTGGGAGAACAATGTTTAACTCTGCTTTTTATCCTGACCCTTCGTTTTCTTCAAACACTGAATTCTGAGGAGGCAAACCCTGGCAATGCCCTTCTTCCCTGTGAGCCCAGTGCTCCAAACCATCAGCAGCTGCTTGGATTATTAATTTAGGGAGAGGCCAGAGGTTCCTGTATGGGTTTGCACTGCAGACTCCCAGCTGCAGTGCTCTAATCCTGTGCTCTCCTCGAGGTCACACAAACCTCTGCCCACTAACATGTGCATGGACCCTTTTATCGGTGGATTCAAGTAAAACTGTCCACAAAGCATTTAAAAGGAATGACAGGTGAATCTGCACCTTGCCCTGGCTGAAGGCACCTGCACTCTGGTGCTTTCTCAGTTTCCTGAGAACCTTCACTGCTCTGGGTCTCCTGTTTCAGCCTCCACTGGAAGGGTCAGACTATTGCTGAGAAACCAGGAGCTGCAAAGGGAAACGGAACAAACCAGGGCAGTGATTCCCTGTCCCTGTAAAGCTCCACTGGAACACATGATGTAGGATGTAGAGTTGGGAGCAGGACCCTGGAATCCCATTGCCAGTGGCAGAGAAACTCCTTGTTTACCTGGGTAAGGGAAAACAGATCCTGTCTGAATGTTTTTGGCAAAGTTACACCAAGTTCTTGATCGGTACTCAGGAGTTATTTGTCCTTTCTTAAGCTCATCTGCAACAGTCCAGACAAACTCATACAAAGATATAATGCACTGGTACAAACCCAGATTTTAGATAAGTATAATCCAGTAAATGGACAGCAATATGAATTCCATTTGAAGCTGTGGACACTGTGACTACTTGTGTGTGTCTCTATCAATATAGGACCTGACAGGTACTGACAGCAAAGTATTACAGTGTGAGATCAAGGAAATGCCCCAGAGATGATGCCTGAGACATCTTTGTCAACTTTTCATTAGCATTAAGTGCAGACCAAAGCAAATAGTCATTTCAGCCTAATTGGCTGGATATCACATTAATTGCACTATTTAGTAAATTATTATCAATGAACACTACAAGAAAATTTAAGGTATTTATTTGATGCATATGGCACAGGAAACATCTTCTGTTTAATACACAAATATGTTGCACCTTATCTCTTGTTTCACAAGGGATTTGTTTAACCAAGACTCTGCCTGATATGAGCAGTCTTTTAAATTGAAAAATTACAATTCATTCCCCCACAACTTTGATACAAGTCTTATCAGCAGGAGGAAGTGACAAAAACATATCTCTGCTCTGAGACAGAGTAAGGATGAGCTGAACAGCAAAAGAGACTTCATTTTGTATCTCAGGAATGAGAATAATGGGCAAAAGGCTTGGAGCTTTGTCCTTTATTGAGAGCATGGGTGCAGACAAAGGGGCTGATGTGATACTTGGGTTTGCCCCATTTATCAGCAAAGCTACAGCAGCTTTTTGTTTCTCCTCAGCCTCAAATTAGTGCAGAGCTTCCCAAGGTATGAAATGAATGAGAATAAAAGGGAATGCAGAGGAACAGAAAGTGGCTGGGTAGAGCCACATCACTGTGTATTAATAATGAATTACTTGAGCTCAGGTCTGGAGCCAAGATTTGTTGCCTTCAGATGTTAAATCTGGAGGTAAAGTTGAAATCTGTGATACTGCCCAAGAGCTCCTTTACTCAACAAAGCGACTGCAATCTCAGAACCCAACTGTGCTTTTAACCTCAGAAGAGCTCCCTGTCAGTATAAGGCAGCTGACAACAGCTGGATACAGATGTGAGATAAGAGAAAAGCTGGATGAGGCTCTGAAAATGATTTTTGAGAGTCTTAGGGGAAAAAAAATGATTCTTTGGAAATGAAATACGGAGTTATTTCACTAAACACAAGTCAAGCATTTATTCTGTCTGTCCTTTTATACCCTGTCTCTCTTTTTATTCAAAGTTTGTAAGTGTTCACCCACAGGAATGTCTTCAGGAACACCCCAGTTCCCTGGAATGAGGGGCAGGAGTCCCCAGTAAATGGATCTTGTTGCTTTAACCACTTACTCTAAGCAGCCCCCACAGGTTACCAGCAGTTCTTACAGAGGGGAGGTTGGGAAGAGAAAAGCCCATCCTGATATTTGCTGCTTGCTTGTGCATTTCCATTGAGCTACAGCTGGGCCTGATCATCCCCCTTTGTTGTTCTTCATCAGTTTTGCTCCAGGCCTGAGGTCCAAACTCGGGGTTTAATCATTAAAGGGGTTGATGGGGGGATTTAGGATTTAGCTGGATGGACACTTTGTTGAATGATAATGTGAAATAATCTTTAATAATCAATGTGATGGGAAGCTGCTTGAAAATGTAAAACTCCCCAGGCCAGCTACAAACAGTTGAATTTACCAGCTTGTAAAAAGTATGGCAGTAAATACTCAAAAAAGGGGCTCAGAACACGTGAGCTGACATCGGAGACCTGTCAGTCTGAAACATTTTACTTCACATGTAGTTTTGGACTTAATTCCAGCTCAAATGCACAGCACTGCCTTCTGTGTCCTTGAAAAGAAAATACTAAAGTCTGTTTCTTAATTATCTGAGATGGACCCTGAGTATTGAGGGAAATTTATGGGAGATCTCTATTTCCCACTTAAAATTCTACAACTGCACTTACACCTGAGTGGAATTATTCTCCAGAATGGAATTGCCTCTATTCACCTGAATCTGGATCACTTTTCCTCTCCTTTGGAGGAAAAGCAGAAATAACTCAATTACAGTGACATTGTATTAATGGTGGATTATGCAGCTAATAAATAGTCAGTGCTGTTCAGGCCACGTGTGGGTTTCTCTGCTCTGGTTAAAGAGCAGCACAATTTGACACTTGTGTGTGTTAAATCTTCTCTCACAGACACCGTGAGCAATGAATTAAGTGTGAAAATTGGAATAGTGTTCTGGAAAGAACAGGAGCATGTCACACATTGACAAATGCCTGGATGGGCTCTTGGCAGTTTGGGTGGAAGTTGTGCTGATGGAAAACCTCCTGGCCCATCAACTTCAAGGACTAAAATGGAAATGAAATTGTAATTTTTTGCAGAACTCTCTTCCTTCCGATACAACCAGTATTATTTTTATCTTAATTAACACCATCTTCATTATTTAGTAACCTGTGTGAAGAAGAACATTTAGCTCTGCTTCTGTAAAAGGTATTTAGTGCTTAATTCCATCGTGCAAAATTGCTTTACCACTCCACAAGTCCAAAATGTTTTACAAGTGGCCCTGCTCTGGCACAGACCTCTCCATCTGTTTCCTTGAATAATAATAAGCATCTATATTCCAGCAGTGCCCTTTATCTTGCTTGGTCTTTACACAGAACCATCTGCCTGGCTCTCAGGCTGAGCTCAGCCTGAGCCTGACCCTGTAATCCCAGCTCTGCCTTGGCCCTGCCAGAGCTGCTCTGCTGCAGGATTAGGAGCTGCCACATGCAAGGCAGCTTGAGACAGAGGGTTTAACACTGCAGGCTGGGGATTGGAGTCAGGCAAGTGTTTTCCTGGGTATGACTCGAATTTCTGATGGGTTTTGCAGTAAGACAAAGCAAGGGCTGGAATGTGAGTTCACCTGCTCCACGTGTGGGCTGCTTGGAAGGTCACTTCTTGATCTCTGGATTACATGGATTGTTTGGACTGTATATTCTAATTCTGCTTTATTTTATCTCTTTTCCAGGAGGGTGGCTGCATTGTCCAAGGCTCAGCAGAGCAAGGGAAGCCCTTCCAAGAAGCAATTCCATGCAAGTGAGAGCTTTGCCCACTGAGCCATGAGCTCGATGGTAAATGAATTGTGGGTGTGAATTGCCTCCTATTTACTCTGAGGCTTTCAGCAGAAATCCTTCTTGAGCTAAATTACATTATCACAATCAAATTAAAAGGAATGTGATTTCTTCAGCCAAACTCACTTAGTCCTCAGGCTCCTGCTGCCCTGGCTGAGAAAGATCCTCTCAGACAAAGCTCAGGCTCATGTTACCTGTGGCCCTGCCTTGCACAAAAACATCTCTGGGGAGTGAGGAGCACACAGGGAGCCCCTGTGGAAGAGCAAGGCTTTGTCTCCTTGGTGCTTCCAATCTGGGACTGACTCTACAGTGCCTCGATGCCTCTTTGTCTCAGCAGCACAAAGTCCTGGCTTATTTACTTTGGAAGATTCAAATTTCCTTCTGCCTGGATCCCTGCCTTCCATTTGTCTCCTCAACCCTCTATTCCTGTCTCTTTGCTGGGGAAAAGGGAGAAGTTTTGCTGTTCCTTCCTCACATCCAGTGCCTACATTTCTCAGCAGAGTCACTCAAACATTTTAATAAAGAACTGATTTTTGCTTTCATATTGGAAGCCACAAGAGTAAGAGACATAAAACTCCCCCAGCTATTGTATCTTGAGGACAAACCACACAATCAACCCAATTTTCACACCTCAAGGCTCATGTTTTGGTCCTGTTTAAGCAGGGGATTGGACCAGGTGACCTCCAGAGGTTCCTCTCCTAGGAAATTATAGGACAAGTCCATGATTTTGGTCCATCAGATGATACTCTCAAAAACTGTCACAGGCCCTTGGACTCTGCAGCTCTGAGATTGGAGAGTAGGGATGAGTATTTAACTGCACTCTCTTGTATTGACCTGGTTGCAGCCATGCTTTAAATGAACAACAAATTCTCTTAATTGTTTTTTTGGCATATTTTCTGTGATAAATTATTCCCATACTTTATAGCTCCCGAAAGTTTTTCTTGTTTACAAACCCACAGAAAGTGATGCCTGAGAAAACAGACAATGGAAGAGACATTGCAAACTGCAATTGCATGTAATTGCTGCTTTGAAAGTGCTGGTGGGGAAAGAAAAGGCTTCAGATTTGACATTCAATGGATAAATGTTTACAAATCTGCCTTTTTCCTCTTCTAATTATTTGTTTGTCTGTTTATGTGCTCTAATCATGCCCAGGGAATGTTTGCAGGGTGGTGTGTGTGTGACAACCAGGGTGTGCAACAGTCAGAAAATCACTCTGTGGCAATTCTGTGTCCTTCTGACTTGTGGTGGAGCTTGGGGAAAACTTGGAATGTTTCCTGCTGTCGGGGAATGGATCATTTTCCTGCTCTTTAAAGCTCAGTGTGTGTTTTTGCAGTGTTCTGCTCTCCACATCTTCATAGACTGAAGTTGCCTGTGGCTCAGTTCTGCCCTTAGAAGCCCCGAGGAACAAGGTGTGGTTGGTTGTTGCCACCCAAAATTTGACAAGAGTTGTAAATGAAGAAATCATAATTACCTGCCTTTGGTGTGGGGGTTTTCAGGGCAGACACAATAACCAATTAAGTTCTCAGACCTTCCCCACAGGTTTCCCCTGTTTCACCCCCCAGATAAAAGGAGGATGGATGGAAGGGAAATGTCTGAAGGGTTCTGCATTTTCTGTTGTGACATCTGTGTCATCCCCCTCAACACTGAACATGTTAAATGCTGCCTCTCTGGGGCAGTGACACATTGATGTGCCAGTGGGGCAGCAAACACGAAGAATGGTGAATCTCTAGTAAATATTTCAGGCTGTTTGGGGTGCCCTGGTGTGGCCCAGACCTGTCCATCTCCCCCTGGCTGGAGGCCCAGCTCTGCTCAAGCACATCCCACGGGCAATAGGTGATGCAGGTGAAGGGAACTGCAGCAGAGAATCTCCCTGTGTGACCATCTGGAGCTGCAGAAAGCTGTCTAATGCCTTTGTCCTTTGTGGGATCCTCACATGTCTCAGATTTCCTCTGGAATGGATTCTGCTCCTCATTATTAGTTGTCTGTCTCCTGCTGGCAGAGCAGAGCTCAGGAAGGAGAGGGAGCCTGGAGATGTGTCTGTGCAATAAGTTCCCAGTGTTTTATTGAGAATCCAGGATTTCTGTGAAGTCATTTCCCCAAGCATCTGGGATTTACTCAGTGTTCCTAGTTCTAATTAAATGATAACTCTCAGCCTGGACAGCATCCAATATAGAGTCAGTCAGTCCTGCTGGAGTGGAGCAGGACCCAAGGCACATCTAACTGGGAAACCATTCCAGCTGGGAAGGCTGTGTGCTCCTGTCAGGGGCCACACATCACCAGGGAGTGACCCAAGGGCTCTTTGACAACCAGGGGCCCTCAGCCACGCTCTGCATTGTGCAATTTTCTGTGACACATGTTTATGAAAGGGTTTGATATTCCATCATCCATGGGAACTGTTCTCCCAGGGCTCGTGGTTGTTGTTGTTTCCTGCAGGAAGAACCCACCCTAAAGGAGGATGTGGATATACATTACAATGCAGTTATTTATGGCTTCACACAAACCATTAAAAACCCTCTGGGTAAATCAATCTGTTATAAAAACCTTTTATTAAAGAGTTCACAAGTCAGGCCCGGGCAGGTGCTGCAGTTCAGGGGCAGGAGGTCTCTGCTGTTGTGCAGGAACAGGCTCAGGTGTCTTTCCAGTGCTCCATCCGTGGCATCCTTGGATCTCCCTTAGTCTGGCCCAACCTCCCCTCGTGAAGAACCATCCCTGCCGTGGAACAAGACTGTCCTTCTAATGGCCAATTCCTCTTTAATCACTAGAACCCACCCCAGCTCATTAAGCTTTCAAAGCAATCAGGGTTAAATCGCACAGAACAAACAGCAGCAGCTGATGTATGTGCAGTATAATACAGCCCAGGAAGTCTCTCTTGTGGGCAGAGAGTGGCAGGACTAGTAATTTTGTGAATTGTATCATTAATAAAATATATTTTGTGCTATTTGATGCTGAGTTTGGAAGGTTCCTATATGATTATTACATTTTTAAGCTTCAGATTTTTTTTGTAAAGGCTTTACTGGAGGGTAAATTGAGATCTAATACAAAATTCAAAAAGGTTCTGCTGAAATGCCATTAAAATTTTAACTTTATGTTCTTTCAGGGCTTTAAAAGTTATAGAGGCAAAGAAGTACAAGCCAAAAGGAATTTAATTATCAGATTCCTGTGTTCTGTAATGGGGAGAATGTTCAAAAAAGAGATAATTTTTCTGCTTCCTGTGAAGAATTTATCTGTCCATGATATATCTGAGACACAAATCCTTGGCCCATCCATGACTATATATGATATATAAGTGTCTACATGTGTTTATTGCATGTTGTCTCCTACAATGGCTTTAATTTACAATCCAGAGCTATAAAACCCTGGGAAAAATGTCCTTAGCAGGCTGTTGAGCATTAGCATTCTCATATAGTATTTTTAATATGCCACAGACACTCAGCAATTGAAATTCCTGCTGATGTCAGAACCATCTCCTGTGGCACTTGTGCTTTACTCTATCCAGGAAAAAAATTACCAGCTCTCATGTCTCTCTGCAATTATTCCACATTGTTTTTAATTTCAGTGATAGCTACTGAAAAATTTATGAATAGGCTTGTCTGCTCTCAGAAGCTGCCTTGTGGAACTTGACTGTGTTGGAACTGCCTCGTGTTTACTGACACCGGGAGGTGTTGAGATGCTTTGTGTGAAGTCTCTCTGGTTTTGTTTCTTATTTAAGTTGAAGGTGTCCAACAAAAGCTCTTCCCAGCCCCCTGGGTGATGGTGTGTTTGCTGGTCTGGGGGGTTATCCAGGGCTGGTTTATTGAACAGCAGGGAGTGAGCACTTAAAAGAAATCCCTGATAAAATATGTGGAGTGGAAAGTGCAGACATGAGGTGAGGGCTCAGCAAGGCTGGGAATGGAAGGCAGGGCATTGGTTTTGTTTCCTTTGGTGTATTTACATCCTTAGAAGGTTGTTTTGGTCAGAGGAAAGGAAGAGAGAAGTGATAGGTTCCTTTGAGAGCAGTAGGTGGGGAAAACTCATGGAATCAGAGGATCCTGGAAGAGTTTGGGTTGGAAGGAAACTTGAACTCGCTGAGTTCCACCCCTGCCCTGGGCAGGGACACCTCCCACTGTCCCAGATGGCTCCAACCTGGCCTTGGACACTCCCAGGGATGGGGCAGCCACAGCTCCTCTGGGCACCCTGTGCCAGGGCCTGCCCACCCTCCCAGCCAACAATTCCTTCCCAATACCTTTCTCTGTGAATGTTCTTTTAATGGTTGGAGACCTGGGCTGGGGAGGATTGTTGTTACTGGATTTCTGCAGCAGCTTTACAGGAGCCAGAGTGAGAATTGTGGCCTGAGCTCCTGGGGGTGCCCCCACACGTGTGTTACACACACAGCAAACAGGGAAATAGGCATGGGGGTGCATTTACACACATTCCAAATATTTCAAAATCCAGAACTTTTCTCTGACTCCATTTCATTGCACAAACGGAATTTTCTTCTCTCCTGATCACTCTTTGTAAATTTTGTCCTACTTGTTCACACAACTGTTTCTTAAAGATCTACATGCCTTTGTTTTGACAGGGTTTAACATCCCCCAGGGGATTTTAGGCATTCATGTGGAAAAGGGAAGAAACAGCTCCTTGCTGCAGCAAGAATGGCCCAAAATGCAGGTCTGCACTGCAGAGCAGAGCTCTGCCCCTGGCCTGGCTCCCCCTGTCACTCAGCTGGGACTGGCAATGTTTAATTGAATTATTTCTACTAGATAATGTGCCAGTTCATAGAGTTATTTCTGACTCTTTTGTTTTCAAATCAATGGAATGGAACAGATAGAAACCAAGTCTTTTTGGGACAGGGAATGGCATGTCTGTGGAGGAACTGGTCTTACCCCTTTGGTTTTATGCCTCTTGCAGCTTCACGTCTGCACAAAGTGCTCTGGCGCAAAAGGCAGAGTGAGATGAGCAAAGCACTGAGTGCTGATGCATCGAGATACAAGATTTTGGTATGTATATGTTATATTATACACTTCATATATGTGCAGATTCTAAAACCTGAAATCCTGAAATCCCTGAAAGCTGAATCTCTGGGCTCGTTATTTCCTGTCCCCCTCCTTAGTGACATTCAACTGTTTCCCTTTGTCTTATCCTTCACCTGGAGCTAAATGGATCCTTGAATTCTGGGGTTTTGGTTTAGTAGGAACCAGGATTTGGCAATACTTGTTGGGGGGTTTTTTTTGGCAAATCATCAACAAAACAGGTGGTAAGGGAAGAACCACATCCATTCTCATTCTCCTGGTTGTGCTTTATTACAATGAGCTGCTGAGCAATGAAATGCAGCCTCTCACTGTCATTGAGGCCATCAAGGGAAGCCCCAAGATCCACTTGGCATTTTGAGAGATTCACTTGGAAATAGTGACCTGCTACTATTTTTCCCCCTTTGAAAGTCAATAGAACTGTAGGCTTAAGAGAAGAATAAAAATAATTGTGTGCCTCCCATGTGCAGTACCAGTGACAGGTGAGTTTGCAGGTGACTTGTGCCACTTCTGTGAATGATCACTGGGGTTCATTGGAGAAGACAAACTCTCTGTGTTGGTTCTTACAGCAAACTCAGGGGTATTTGCCCAGGAACGCTGTGAACTCAGATGAACTCAAGATGTGCTCTGACTCCATCTCAGATTTCATATTGGATAACTGAGATCCTGTTCACCCAACCCCTTTCAACTGTGACTGTCAATTGAAGGAAAATTCCTGCTAATTCCCCCTGAAGTGCCAAGCCTTGGAAAGCCTTGACTGAACTGGGTGTCACGGGAGTCACTCCTGCCTTGCACTAACCCAACTTGGATGAGTTTCCCGTTGCCTGAGCATGTTGGTGTTTGTGTTTGTTCTCTTTGTGCTGGAACAAGGGATGAGTGTTCAGTTCCATGGAACTCAGTGGAGCCTCCTCTGATTTATCCTGACACCAGCACTGTGCTGCCACATGGCTGCGTTTAACCCCGCTCAGAGTCTGTGCTCTCCCAACTCAGCAGAGTCACTGGGTTTAGTGAAGGGCTTATGTTTCATTTAGAGCCTTAAATGGAACACATGGCACTTGCTGGGAGTGTGAATGAGCAGAGCACATGGAATCTCCTGCTTGGAGAGAGGCAGCCTGGCTGTTTGGGGAGGAGGTGACACAGGGAATTCATGTGCTCCCTGACAGGGTGTTGGTGTTATTTATTCCAGGGACGAGGAGAAGGGTCTCTGTTTTATCTTTAAAACTCTCACACCCTTTTCAGCTGCTATCCTGAGATGCCTGAGCAGGCACAGGATGGATTTCATGGAGATTGGATGGCATCCCCCTCACTAAATAGCCAACTGGTTCAGGGAGCCTGGATGAGATGGTGCAGTTCCCTCCAGAGAGGGGTTCGTTTAAATTAGTGGATAAAATTGTTACTTTTTCAGAACATCTGTTCCTGCTTCTGGTCTCTTGATCATGGTGGTAATAATATCAAGTGCAACTACCCAGCTTTTTCTCATCCATGTTTTCTAAATCTTGGCCATTGACATTGTTTATGGCTCTCTCTGTTTTTCCTCTCCCTTTTATGGACTTGCCTTTTTAGACATAATTAGACTTTGTTTATGCTGATATTTGGTGAGCAGCTGTGTCACTTGTTTTGGGAAGTTCAAGACTCCACGTTGCAATGGGCTTCTAATGTTCATTTAAATCCTCAGTCAGGCCAAAGGAAAAAGGTTAGAAGGCAATTAAAACCCAGCCCTCATCCATGCCCAGGTAAACAAAAAGTATGGCAAGAACTACAATAAAAGCCTCCAATGGCTGATGAGCAACGTTTCTTCAGAGCCAAAAATTCATGTATAAATATATACATGTCTGACTTCTAATCTTTGGTCACAATGAAACCTGACCTTTCATTTCTACTCCTTGTCTCCTGTGTCATGACCATCCTTTAGCCCTGACAGTGCTCTGCTCTCACACAGGAGGTCTGAAATGTCTTCATGAGGAGAAACAAATACATCCTCACAATCAAATTGGTGTGTGCTTTCTGTCAATAACCAGTGTCACAATGACATCTTGATTTGCTTATTTAAATGATCCTGAGATGGAATATTAAAGCATACTATTGAAACAAGAGCATTTACTGTCACATAAACCCCTTAAAAGGCCTGTGGGCCTTCACATTTCTTGGCACAAACAACAGCCAAGGCAATAACAAGTTTTCCTTGTTTTCTGCTTATTCCATAGTGGCTCCCCAGGATGCTGTAAAACGCCTGGTGGAACCTTCCCTGGAAAAGGGGAATGGGATGAGCTGTGCCATGGGCTCAGCTCAGAGCAGAGGTTCCTCTGTGCAAAACAGGCTTGACATGAGGTGTTGCCAAAGAAGTTGCCCAGGGAGCCTGGAGGATCCTTCTGGAGAGAGGGAGATTCCTTGGCCATTCACCAGCAGTGCAGGGATAAACTGGAATGAACTGGAGCAGTCTGTGCTCTCTTGAGTTATTCTGGATGGTGGAATTGGGAAGTGGTTCTGGGTTGTCTGCTCTGCTCCCAGGTCTTCCTGGGCTGGCCCGGGGTGCGTGGCCCCTGCCCATCCTTATCCCACCTGGGAACTGCTCCATGGGGCCAGCAATGGCTCTGCTCCTTCATGGAGAAGGGATGAAGGCTGGATATTCTGGGAGCAGAGCTGGCAGGCTGTCGTTGTGGCTGAGCTGCTTGTTTTCCTGCTGTCTCATGGCAGTGACACCGTTCCATGGGGAGGGAATGTCACCCCCTGGATGAGCCAAAATCCGAGGCAGAAGCAGCTCCCTGGCAGCACCAGGTCCTGGCTGGCACTGCCTGCCTGCAAATCCCTCCCCGAGGCAGCCAGAGGGGGGGCACACCCTGCCTTTTTCTCCCTGATAACTGTTCATTCCCATCTTTTCCAGGGCAGTTCTCCCCAAGAGTTCTCCTGATATACTTGTCACCCCCTCAGCCAGGTGTGCTCAGACCCAGTGTGGCTGCAGGAGCAGATGGTGGAACTTGCTGAGCTCCCCCGGGACCTCTGGGAAGAGCAGAAATTATTCTGAGTATCCTGGCTAATTACAGAGTGTGAATTGCTTTGTATCTGTCGGCGTTTTCCCTTTCTTCTGTTCGAGGAACCCCTTTATTTTTTAAAAACTTGGAAGTTAAAGGTGACTTGTGTTTTTAGAGCTGAGCTCGGGCAGAATTCTCACCTTGCCATAGCAACTGAGGTTTAATATGCAGAAATTCTGGATGCTTGGGTAGATATTAAGCTTTGGTTGAAGATTTGTGACAAAAAAAATGTGTGTTTAAAGCTGGTCAAAATGTAGGGTGTTTCTCTATTGGAAATTCAGTTTTGGTATTTGTATTAAATAAAATTAAATCTTATTTAGGAGCAAAAATTAGAAAATATACTTTATTTGGCTTGTTTCTATTTTCTCTACAATACAAATCTAGGGGTGAGGGCAAAAGAAACAAAACATTGCTGTGAGAAATCGCTGGAACCAACAATTAAGGTGTAAAATTGAAATGGAACCTGGAACATTCACACCTTTCTGGGACACAGCTGCCACTGGCCATGACCACCCACTGCCAAGGACATCCTTTCCAGGCACGTACTGAGGCTCTGGCAGCCTGTGAACTCCACTGCCCTGTCTTGCAAACTGTATTACACATTTTTGAGATGATTTGGAAATGAAGAGTGTCTGGAAAACACAAGTGTTTTAAGTCAAGGGGTGTTTTTTTTTTCTATTTTCCCTACATGATTGTTGAGAACAGAATGCTGATATGCCAATGACAGGAACTAGGATACCAAAAGGAATAAACTAGATTTGTGCATATGGGACTTGGAGCCAAATATTGTAGGAAAATACCCCCATAGAAGGAGAATGTTCATGATTGGAGACAGGTATTGGAAAGGGGGGTTCCATCACACAGCAGTAAAGGTTAAATCAGTCAGTCCAGAGATACCAGAGCCAAGAATCTGTGAACAAAAAATCTATTTAGAACAAAATCAATCTGAGGAAGAAAGGCAAATGATTTAACTCCAATAGAACCTCAAGGCTTGTACAATGCAGCAATATTTCAGGTTTGGTAGTTTGAAGCTTTTTCTGATTTCCACAATTCTCAAAAAACATCAGTAGAGGCTCCAGGGCTGAGCAGGATGCCCAGCACAGACCTGGGAGCAAGGCCTCCCCTTTTGCACCCACACAGGTGATGGCAAAGCCAGGCTGCAGCTACAGAACAAACCCACAGCACCTCAGTTCCCCCAAGGTCTTGGCTTTGGGCACAAAGGCCACTCAGTCCCTTGGACATGTCCCTTCTCTCCATCAATAGATGGAGCTGGTACAACACAAATCCTTGGGAAGTCACTCCTGGGAGGCCTCATGGGCTCAGGGCTCCTGCTGCAATGAGGATGAAATGAAAACACATCAAACAGAGCTGGGACCCCTTTTAAATTGGATCTGTAATTGTTATCTTATCAAAATACATATGGATGAGGAAGATAAGACTATTTTTTAAAGATCAGTTCATTAAGTTCTGATGAATTTTTATAATATACCTGCTACTGTTCTTGAGTTTATTGTGAATAACATTTTATCAGCTGCCAACTCCCTTTAGTGACTTTTCTTTCATGATTTTTTTTTTTTTAGATAAAACAATGCATTTTAGAGAAGCTCCTGATCAATCAGACATTTGACCAGAAACTGTGTTTGGAGTTTTTCTTTATTTAGAACTTGTCTGTGAGTGGCTGTGAAGTCAGAGGAGCTGAGTGTGGTTTTTGGAAGAGCACGGTCCCACCAGCTCAGTGACTGCATCAGCTCTGTGCTCTTGGCAGAACAGAAATACAGCTGTGCATGGGCTCAGTTACCTGAGAAAGAAAAAAGGTTGGGTTTGGTGTCTGTATCACCAAGAAACCTGGGAGAATCCAGGGCTGGGACACAGCTCTGACTCACCTGGAATTGCTCAGTGTTTTTTCAATGAATCGTTTAAAAATATGCTCAGGAACCCAGCATCCCCCAGGAGTTAATTGATAGTAAAGTTGGTGTTTTTCCTGCTAATAAATGGCAGGAGAGGAACAAACCTTTCCACGGTGAAGCAGGAGCCAGAGACTCCTCCTATTTCTCTCTCTGCTCCAGCACAGAGCAGCAGCTCCATGTGCAGGTGTGACCCCAGGGAGATAAGGAATTCCACTGGAGCCTGGTTTTCATCCTATTCTCCCACAGTGATCTAACACAGTTTAGTTAATAACATTCCCTTTGTTCTGCCAGATAATCATGGGCTGGCCCAGATACCATCACAAATTTGCTCCTTTCTGATAGTAGGATCTTATCAGGCTTCAGCAGCACATAGGAAGTGGCTTTAATTAAAATGACAATATGGGACAGGTGAGGTGAGATTCCCCAGCCTGGCATCTCTAACATCACACTGCAAAGGGACAGGGTAATAAATGTCTTTTGCTGACACATTTATCATCTATTGGCTGAGTTACTGCACTTGGAAGTTCTAAGGGAAAGTGAGCTGAAGGTGTTTGGTAACTGGAGACTGGTGATGGATCCTAAATGGGCTAAAATTGAAATGAGAGGTTTCACATCTTTCTTGTTGGTCATTAGTGATGGGAACCTCAGATCTGTGGTGTGGAAAACGGGATTATTGGTGTTCCCTGCAAGTTTCTTAGTGGGGTACAATTATTTTCTGTTTCTGGGCTGAGGTGGTTTAGTCCAGGCCTGGCAAAAATAAATGGTGTGAGCAGCATTTCTCGGGGAGTGGGCTGGTCTGGAAAACAAAGTGGAGTGTCCTGACTCGCAGTTCTGCTACTTTATAATCCAGAAATCATAAACTTGCCTGGCTCAGAGAAGAAGTTGGAGGGGAGGGAAATTCTCTGCACTATCCAGTAAATGCTGCACCAGGAAATGTGTAACTTGAATCCAGTTCTTCAGTGCCTTCCCCCAGCCCTGCGCTGGTCTGAGCTCTCTCTGGACACTCTCCATGCCCCACACGGAGCCAGAGCTGCAGCAGCTTTGAAGCTCACGTCTCACCACATCCCACATTGATGGTAACCCCTGGCCAGGTGAAGGCTCCTTGTCTTTGAGCTCCTCACTGCTGCTGCCAGAGGAACCAGGGGAGGGACAGCGAGTCCTGTTTTACCTGCAGCACAAGGCTGGCTATCAAAAGAACTGGCACTGGTAAGACCACATCTGGAGTGCTGTGTCCAGTTCTGGGCCCCTCAGTTTAGGAAGGACGCGGAGATGATTGAGCGTGTCCAGAGGAGAGCAACGAGGCTGGTGGAGGGTATGGAGCACAAGCCCTGTGAGGAACGATTGAGGGAGTTGGAACTGTTTAGCCTGGAGAAAAGGAGGCTCAGAGGTGACCTTATTACTCTCTACAACTTCCTGGAAGGAAGTTGGAGTCAGGTGGGGGTTGGTCTCTTCCACCAGGCAGCAGCTGACAGAACGAGAGGACACAGTCTCAAGCTGCGTCAAGGGAGGTGTAGGTTAGATATTAGGAAGAAGGTTTTTACAGAAAGAGTAATAAAGTTTTGGAATGGACTGCCCAGGGAGGTGGTGGAGTCACCATCCCTGGATGTGTTTAAAAAAAGGCTGGACGTGGCACTTGGTGACATAGTCCAGTCTAGTTGAGGTTCTAGGGTAAGGGTTGGACTAGATGATCTTGGAGGTCTCTTCCAACCTAGTGATTCTGTGATTCTGTGAACTCCAGGGCCCTTGTTCCTATTCCCCAATCCAGCTCCCCATGGATAACATCTCGCTCTCCCACCAGGGATCAACAGGGCCCCGTGTTTTGGGGGGTTCCACAGATGCTGATAGCAGTGACAGCAGCTGATGGATGGAGAGGAATTGTTCCAGCAAGATCCCCTGTGGAACAGGCTGGATCTTTGCAGCCTCAGCTTTCTGCTGAGCAAAGGCCCCGGATTTTCTGGGAGCAGTTTGCTTAGGCAGAGCCTCATTTAAACTTTCTTTTCCAAGTTTCTGACTGGGTGCAGTTGCCTCTAAAGTGTGGAAGTTGGCAGCCTTTGAAGGTGCAGTGTGAGGCAGCAGCACATCAAAGGAGGCATCTGCCCCTCAGCAAGTGGATGCACTGAAGGTTTTTGGGGACTAAGCATCTTCTAAATTGAAAATTCATTCTTTTAACACCATAACACAATCAAGGCGAGTTCTGTGAATATCCTAAATAACAAGAGATGACAATGGATGAAAAGCATCAGGAATCAGCTGACTTAAGGGAAAATAATTACTTTTACTCAGCAAAGCTGAAGTTAATATTTTTGAATCATTGAATTGCCTGACAGAAACCTCCTCAGAGAAGGAATTTTTCTTATTAATCTTAGTGCTTTTTCTTGCTTTGTTTTATTCCATTGTATATATTTTGTAGCTTTTAAAAGTGAAATGAAAGAGCTTTATATCCTGCCATTATTGGCTTTGAAAATGGAGGCTGAAGAAAATATCTCCATGTAAATGAGAATTTATAGGGTTTATTCCCTTGTTGAATATCATGTTCTAACAGCCTTATGTGCTGTTCTGCTTTAGTAACATAATGTAATACACAATAATTTCATGTGGTTGAATTTTTTTATTTTTCATATCAAGGTCATGTCCCTTCCAGTGCAGATATTCCTGACACTACACTGGAAGAATTGGGTTTATGTCTTACTCTGCAAAACTCTGGAATTTATTAAAATCTGCATGTTTCTCTACATGTGAAATATAAACCTTCCACTAACCCCCACCTGTGTTCTGGTCTGGAGAGCACTGGGGCTCTGACCTGGAGCCCTGTGCATTTCCTGGGACTGTAACAACTTTATTGCAAGTCACAGCTTTGCTGCTAATCCAAGTGCATTCTCCAGGTAATGCTTGGCTTGAGCCACATTCTCAGCTTAAAATACAAGCTCTGTCTTAGCAATGTGATGTCTCTTTACCTTAGTTCATTGCAACTACCCTTTAAATAATCAGTAATTACTATCCTTTAACCTTTACTTCTAACCTGAGACAGCAGTTATTTAATATTATTTTATCTTAAGTGTTGAGGAAAGTAAAAATCTGTATTTCAAAGCAATTTAGTTTTAGGTTTTTATCATATGATCTGTGCCTTTAATGGCTTCATAATTATTCTTGCCAGCTCTGTCTTCTTCTGCCTCCCTTCTTCACAAATCTTCTTTATAGCACGACCAAGGAATTGGCTCCTTCAGCTACTTGTGCTCGAGGCATAAAGGGGACTCAGGGCAGGAAATGTCCTGGCTGGAGCCTGAAGGGAAAACTCGATGGCAAGAGCTGTACTTCCCAAAATTCTGCATCTCTGTCCCTGTTTGGTTTTGGGGTGTTACACCTTCTGCAATGGCAAGTCACATGTGGATTGACAGAATCCAGTTTCCCCATTCCCTGGTTCTGTTTTACAGCCACACTGAGATTCTGCAAGCAAAAAACTGGGGCTTCCCTTTGTGGAATTGTGTGAAGGGAGGGATGATGCCTGAGCCAGGTGCTTTAAATACATAACAGAGCCTCAAAAATGAGAGGGGAGATGGAAACTGGAGGAGTCAATTGGCCTGTCCTTCATTCAGGTTAGTGGTTTCCTGCAGCCCAACCTTGTGTCCCCGTATTCTTTATTCCTTCAATTTATTACAAGAGTAAAAATATACCAGTGGTGACCTTGGCTAATTAACCTGTGGTTTTTTTGGGGTGGAATGTTTGACCTTGAAGCATCTTTCAAGGAGTGGGGTGGGAGCAGAACAGTTACATTTTCCTTTGTTCAGGGTGAAATACAATTTTCAGTGTCATAAGCGTGTGTTTCCTGTCTGGGATTTACAATCCACTTGTAAGAAACACCTCTGGGGGCTCTGTTGCCTCCTGTAAGTGTGAAAGGAGAATTGTGTGTGATGAAATGCATCCAATTCCTCTACTTGTTTTGGAATGACAGACACCTGAACTGTGGGAGAAAAGGGCCCAGCTTTGCAATGCTGAGTTCCTGTGGGAAGGTAAATCACACCAAATAAGACATAAAATATTTAAATGCTGTAAATACATTGTAGGCAAAATTTCCCCTCCTTTGTCTGTCTGCCAACAGTCGAACATGGGGACGTATTTTCATTTACTAAAGCAGATTTATTAGTAGATCCTTCAAGATTAGAGGAAATATATGTATATTTAATAAGTTTTTGTGATAAAACAGCCACACGTGGAGCCAGGCCTCGATAAGTAAAGCAAACCCCCTGAGTTCCACCTTGCTCCTTTCTTTCCTGAGCTCAGTAAGTTTTCCCTGAAGCCAGAGGAAATTCTACTTCATCTTTCACAGAAGGCCACTTCCACTGAGCTACCGACTCCGTGGTCTCTTGTGTGATTACTTATGACAGAGTTCATTGTATTTTGTTTGAGAACATAATTAAGTCCTTAGTGCCTGACAGCCGGTGGCTGCTCCACGTTCCAGCGCCGGCTGCTTCCCTCTGCTGCACAGACCCAGAACTGCTCCGTGTCCTCCCAAAACCTGGGCAACAAGTGGCATCTTTGCCCTCCAGTCCATCCAAAGGGGAGGAGAGCAGAGCTGCCCCTTTGGGGTGCGGCTGACACGTGGTCTCGTATGAAAACGGTGTCACTTGCTCCTGAAATGATGTTTTAGTACTTGAGGAACTACTCAGCTACTTGTTGTGCATCACACCTGGGTCACTGGGCAGTTGCACTCGATGCTGTGTGAGTAATTATGAATAATTCAGGGCTGGGTGGGTGCCCTCTGTGCCTGTGCTGGGGATTAAAGTGAAAGTAATGAAGCAAAGAGTTCACTTGCCCCCGTTCCTTTTGTCCCTGAAAAGTCATTATTAGGTGGCCGTTTCAGAGGCACAGGAGGGAACTTGATAATACAACACCCGTGTGTTTCCAGCGCTGACAAAATTGGATTAATTAGGGTAAGAATCATGTGCCATTTGTCCTGACTCGCTGTGGGACCTGAGAGAGGGACCCAGGGATGAGCAGGATCACAATCAGCACATCAGGGCTGGCTGCAGTGCCCCCAGTCCTCTCATCAACCTCCTGTAGAACCCCAGAGTCACTGAGGGTGGAAAAGCCCTCCCAGCCCACCCTGTGCCCAAGCCCACCCTGTGCCCAGCCCTGAGCACTGAGCGCCACGTGCTCACAGAGTTTGGGGCACAAGGACTCGCTGCTCTTTTCCCAAACTCCAGCTGCAGCCACGGCACAAACAGCTGGATATGTGACAAGAGAAGGGAGGTGGGATCAGAGTATTCAGTTCTGTGGGGTGATCTGAAAGGGCACGGAAATAAAATAATAATTGATGCTGAGGTCGGAATTCGTCTTTGCCCAGCTGGAGAAAATGCTGCAGGTAAAATTTCAAGTGCAGCTGAATTCTCCAAATTACAACTCAAAGAACGAATTAGGTATTAAGATTATGACATTTTCTAAATGCCTGGGTCTTATGATTCTTACAATCGATTAGTGGAGTTCAGATGTTCATCACCCCCTTGGCATGTTAAGGCACATTTTCCTATTCCGAGGCACAGCCAACCATTTCAGCATTGTACTTTTTATCAGATTAACTTTGCTCTGTGATGTCTGTCAATTTTTGGAATGAGTAAACACAGGGAAATGCAAATAGTTGTATTGTATTTCATCCCAGATTAATCAATTTAAAAACAATATAGATTTTTAACTCATCAGAGATGATGGCTTATGACAGCTCCAATGGTGACTTCACTTTAAAGCAAGTGGATTGGAATTGTTTAAAGAAACATCATGGGCTTTTTAAAGGTGGCTTTTATTTTTCCCCTGAGGAGGATGAAGTTTCTCCTTTGGAATAAAAGGTTTATATAATATTTTATTCATATGAGAACAACACAAAACTAGAGAGCAACATACATTTCTAGTTACTAAGATGTAGAATAAGGCAAAATCTTTCCAAATTTAAGCTAAGAAGTTATGTACACTGTGAAGAGAGAGATTACATTGTGGATCAGGAGCAAACTGTGACCCTGTAATGGAAGATAAATAGAAATTGGAATATACACCCATCCCTCACACTGTGCTCACACTTCACTCTCCTGCAGTGGTTGGGCTTATGCTGCACAGCAGAGGAATAAATCCTGAGCTGCTCTGAAACGAGTCTCACTGAG
This sequence comes from Serilophus lunatus, assembly GCA_013399895.1. NCBI lineage: Eukaryota > Metazoa > Chordata > Aves > Passeriformes > Eurylaimidae > Serilophus > Serilophus lunatus. Next base: position 465,193 of record VXBA01002727.1, read on the forward strand.
CTCTGGAGGAGTAGAGAGGAGCCTTCTGGGGGGACAGTGTTGCTTCAGTGCCAGGAGACCCAAAGCTCCTCAGGAACCCCCAGCTCCGTGTTTGGCTCCATAGAGCCCTGGAGGACAACAGAGGCAGCTGGGCAGCACCAGACACCTGAGGGCAAAGGAGGAACAGGCTGAATTTCAGCTGTTTCTGCATATTCGTGATGTCACGTGGAATTCAACACTCCTTTTTTACCTCTGCAGGGTCGATACATGAGAATGGCCCCGCTGGTCAGACTCTTCATGGGTCAGGACAACTGAGCCCACTCCAAGTGCTTCATGGGATTTCACTATTATTTGTTTTCACAGTGGATGATCTGCTCACTCCTGAATTATTTACCTGCTGTACAGGTGTGACTATTTGCGTTAGAGCCAACTGGTACGTGTCTGATGTTCTCTGTGACAAACATCAATGGTTTAAATGCATTTATTCTCCTTTTATTGTTACATTTGTTCAGTGCAGCAGTGGCTCTGTCAGATCCCAGGGCCAGCTCAGGTATGTTTTTATTTGCAAGAGCTGGAAAATGAAGCAGTTGCCTTTCTTGTGCTCCTGAGAACATGACAGCAGTGACCTCCCCAGCCTATTATCTGACACCCAGGTGATGTGAATTCTGATTTATTGCAAAGCACAGGTGGGTTACTCCAAGGTCATACATCAAATAACAACCAAAATGTAATCACCTGGCTGCAGTTTTATGTTGCACTTGAGGAGAGATAGAGACTGAAGGCACCTTTGCAAACTCAGCTGGAACACTCTGCTGAGCTCCCAGGATGGAGGAGCTGATTTATGTTTTATTTTCCCCCCTTTCAGCCTGTAGCTCTGTGGGTTATTGAAGATTATTAAGGCATTGGCATATTCTAGTTAGAGAGGTTTCCTTTGTAGCTGTGAAGTGCTCTGGGTTTAATAAGTTAATGTGGTTGAAGACTAGAAATGTCTTTAGCAGCCAGCTCAGTGGCACAAGATGTAACCTGAGATGTGGGAAAAAGGTGCTCTGAAGTGTCTGTGGAGGGAGGTGACAACGGGGGTGGAGACTTTGGGCTACAAATTCTGTCTGTCCCTGCCAGAGATGTTTTCCCACTGTCTGGGTGTGGGGGTTGCCGTGTCAAGATGTTTAAGAAAGTTCCTTTGGTTTGGATTTTCTCCTTTTTGGTTCTTGTTTAGTGGGGTTTTGATGCAGCTGCATCAAACTTTAGACTTGGAGCTTCTGGAAGACCAAGAACCCCAGATGTGGAATATGGACTGAGCCTCCATTCACAGTAACACAGCCTTGCATTGAGCTGCCGTGGCACTTACAGGGCTTTATTTCATTTTTTTATCAGTGTGAGCGGTGCTGAAAGAATGTGTCACTTCATCTTTAGCTGCATTTCACCACCTCAGAGGCTGCTGGCACTTGCCTCACCCTGAGATTTTTCTTACTGTGGAATATTCTGTTTATTTCTATTTCCAAGTGTGCTGATTGAAGTTACAGCTGCTGCCCTTATTTCTACTTTTGCTCTCTCCTTCCCCATCAGAACTGCATTATAAACTGAGAACTTGATATTTTTATCTAAAGCACCAAACACGGCCTCGGCGGCGTAGGCAAAAATCCATAATTAGTGGGGCTTGAAGCACAAGTGGCTGTTTGTGTCCCAGGAAACAGGGCTGAGCTGCTGACGTGGGCAGGCCTTCGAGGGAGGGTGCAGGATGCTCTGACATGTTCAAACTTTCCTGTGCAGCTTCCCAGTTCTGCTCCTTGATGGTTTTTTTTGTTTGGGTTTCTTTTATTATTAGTTTTATTTTCCTTGGAAGCACTGAAAAAGAATGACCTGAAAGGCTGTTGAAGAAAATGTATTTTTCATATATTTGCTCTCTGCCTTTGTAGCCCTGTTCCTCATTGTGAGCTGAGGGCTGGCAAACACATGATGGCAAGGGAATAAGGATCTTCTGATGTGATGCGCTCAGATATTGATTTCTTTTCTCTTAAAATTCTGTTTACAAATTCCTTTTGCTTTAATTATTTGTTTCCTCCTGAAGACGGTACAAAGCCAGCCTGCAGGAGGACGGGCTGACAAGTCTTGTTCTTAAGTAGATGTAACTAATCCTACTGCCTTTTTCCAGCCTTTATCAGTCAGGGACTTCAAAACATTTTGTCAGTAGTAACTGAGTCCCCTTAAACTTGAGATATGCACACGCTTTAGAGTTTGGGAGGCTGGGAGAGAGGGAACTTAGAGCACCTACTCAAGTGGAAAGGAATAAACCCTGTACTCTGACTCTTTTGGTCTTGGCACCTGCTGAAAATGGAATTTATTTTAGGAGAAAGTGAAATGGAGAACAAATCCAGTGTTTTGCTGATGCAACGTTATAATATCTTGGCCAGGAATCGCACCACATTCTGCTTCCACAACCCTATTTCTCTCAGAGGCACCAGGGTGCAACCACAATCCGTTTGTTCTTACCTGGTATTGTGGGAATCTCTTTGTGTGAGACACTTCATGAGTATGAAATCCCAGTTTTGTACCTTTTTGTGCTGCTTCACTGCAGGTTTTGTATCCCACTAGAAGCTCTGACACACCAGGTCTCCCTGTGGCTTTTCCCTTTTCCTCTGCCCACTGATGCCTGTGGCAAAGAAATTAATTCCTGAAATATTGTGGATTGGCTGGATACAAGGACAGAGCCTGGGAGGCGTGGGGTTCATTAAGACCAAAAGTTGCTCCTGTAGCACCTTATCTTTTCTTCAGGTGGTACCTTTGCTTTCCAATCTCTTATTGACCAAACCTCTTCAAAGCAGAAGAACAGAAATTTCGCTTGAGCAGCCCCAAGATTTTTTGGCCTCGTGCTTTGCTTGGACGTGTGTCCTGATCAGGTACATAATAAAAACATTTACATGCAATTAGCTGGGGGAAGGGAGAGTGAAACAGTGACATTCCTGGCAAGAAACAGAATTTTTGATCACAACTCGATGTAATATTAACAATGACACAGAACGGCTGTGCAGGGGGGCATTTTCCTTGCATTCTTGTTCACGGTTTTTAGGGGTTTGTGCCCAAATGTGTGAATTTAACAGAATGAGAGAGGGGGTGACACAATTTGGGGAAGCTGGAGAAGAACAGTGAGGGTGAGGAGGTCTATGCTCCCCCCACAGAGCCACAGGTGGGTGTCAGAGGGTGAGGGGGGGAAGAGTTTGTGTTGGATCCAGCTGCTCGTCCAAGGCAGGTCCTGCACCCATGGGGGGTTTGGGGGGCTCAGTGCCAGGGATTTCAGT